>JANAVB010025794.1:6922441-7059941 GCA_029216955.1 Iris pallida | reverse complement strand
AGTCACAAGATCTTCAAACATAGTTGCATTTCTCATACCTGCCATCATAGGAGAACCTAGGTATGTCATTGGTAAATGATTCATCGAGAAACCAAAAGTTGATTTAATCTCATCTACCCTCTCCTCAGGAATGAGTTGAGATAGATATATTCTTGATTTCTCAAAGTTAACCTTCTGTCCTGACACTTGCTCATATGATCAACAACCTGCATAATCTTCTGGATCAATTTCTTGTCACCGCCTGAAAACAGAAGCACATCATCAGCATATGCCAAGTGCGTTATAACAGGACATCCTCGAGGCGAATAATACGGATTGAACCCAGAAGAGTGTTTGAGCTTATTCAAGTTGCAAATGAAAGTTTCTGCTGCTATGACAAAGAGGAGAGGAGATATTGATCCCCTTGTCTCAATCCGCATAAGCTTTTAAAAAACCCCAAAGAATTCCCATTAATCAAAGTAGAAAACCATACATTGTCCAGCAAATGTAATATCATATTCTGCCATTCTTTGCAAAATCCCATCTTCTTCAACACCCTAAGAAGAAAAGCCCAGTGAACTCGGTCATATGCCTTGCTCATATCAAGTTTCAAAGGAGCATTGCCTCCCCAGTGCTTGTTATGAATCATACTGATCATCTCTTGTGCTAACACCACATTATCGATAATCTCTCTCCCTTTAATGAAGCCACTTTGCTCTGGAGATATTAGACGAGGGAGAAAAGGAGATAATCTCCTGGCCATGATTTTGGAAAAAAAGTTTGTTCACAAAGTTACAGAGACTAATAGGCCGATAGTCCTTTATAACTTTAGGATCCGATATTTTTGGTATCGATAGAAGATGAGTACTAGTTATGGATCGAGGTAAGGAAAATCCATCAAAGAATAAATGAATGGCTTCCAGAATATCATGGCCGATCACTTCCCAGGCAGCCCTGTAGAAACGTCCCGTAAAACCATCCGGTCCCGGAGTGATGTCTTGATCAAGGCTTTTAAGAGTATCTATAAGCTCATCCATAGTAGATTTGGCCATAAGTTGGATATTATCATCATCTGTAATAGTCATTAGCACATGATCTAAAAATTCATCATTGTAGATAATAGCAGAAGAAATGAATAGCTTACTATAAAAGGCATTGGCCTCTTCCTGGATCTCATCAAGTGTGGTAAGAAAGTGACCATCCTCTGATTTAAGACTGTGAATGAATAGTCTGTTGCGTTTGGCTGAAACACATGAGTGAAAATATTTAGTATTTTTATCTTCTTCCCCATCTCATTTAGCTCTAGCCTTCTGTCTCCAATAAGAGTCTTCATCGGAAGTTCGTTGCTTCAAATACGCTTTAGCCTCCATCCAAGCTTCCCATTTAGATTCATCCGCTTCATAATCCAGTTCTGCAGCAAGCACCTTGTCTTCAGCAGATTTCACCTCTTGAAAATGTCGCCGAATGTACTGTGACTCTAAGTGGATAAAGCCTTCCTTACAGCAGATAGACGCAATCCAATTCTCACCATACTGTTAGCTGCATCTATAGAGGTCCAAGCATTACGAACTACATTGAGGAAATCCGCATAAGTAGTCCAAAAATTTAGAAATCGGAAGAGCTTCCTTCCTGATTCACTCTTACTTTTAATATTAATCAAGATAGGGCAGTGGTCAGATTCATTTCTACTCAGATGAGAGTATGATGACAAAAGAGCCCATTCGTTCCACTCACCATCCAACAACCATCTGTCCAGTCTAGATCCTTGCCTGTGTGGACCATCAACACTTTTTACCCAAGTTAAACAGCTACCATTGTAAGGCATAGAGTGAAGACCTACACCAAGCTGAAAATTGAGAAACTCATTGATACCAACCAGACAAGCAGGCGACCCCCCAAATTTCTCATCAGTAGAGGCAATGACATTGAAGTCTCCTCCAACCATCCAAGGTAAACCGTAAATGTGTTGCAAGTAAAGGAGTCTTTCCCATAATTCCTGTCGACCCTCTTTTTTATTGTGACCATGAACCACTGAAAAAAAAATCAAAATGGAAATAGTAATCCTGACACGATCACACTAAGAACTTGATCGTGCGCATCAACCTCCTCCAATACAATCTCTTGTCGAGCCATAAGCCAAATATTTCCTTTGCTATTTGAAACAGATTGATTGAAAACCCAATTTCAACTGAAAAGAGTATAACTATGAATAGAAACTTTAGGTTCTATGATGGCTAAGATCATAACCTTGTGAATGCGATATAGTGATTTATTCTTTTAAAAGTCATCTTTGCTGCAACCCCTCTCACATTCCAAAGAAGGATGTTAAACATTATTGGAGGAAGAGGGAGGGAGAGTTTGTGGACCTTTTGACGACGATCTGGTGATTCTTGGTTCAGCTGGCATTGGATAAATTTTCTTCTTTCCCTGACCTTTTTTAGGTTTTGTACTTTGACCCCCATGATTTTCTTCTTCCTCAACCACGTCTGCCCAGTCCTTGGATATTTCTCCTTCCTCCAGAATGGAATGATCTGAAGAATTATCTCCGTTAGTGTCTGCATTCTCAGTCAGATTCTCTTCTAGTCGTGCGATATTTTTCTTGTCACCATTAGGTACAGTATCTTTCTCCACTAATGGCGGTGTGTCAGCAACATCTAATCCTCCATTAAGAAGCCCTGGATTTGACGGTTCTGTAGTCGCAGCAAGGCTTGGGACAGTCGTATTGGGGCTTGGGGAGCCGTCATCCACCTCCTCAGTGTTGTCTTCATTATTGTTCACTGCTTCCATTGTTTGCTCTATTGCATTTATCATTGGTGATCCCTCATTAATGTTGGTATCTACTATTTCATTGGATGATGGCACTTCTTGAAGTAAGAGCCCTTTCCTTTTATCCAAAGACGGACCCACCTCCATTACGTTATTCTTTCTGTTAAAGCTTTTCCTTTTGAACATTACATTCATCTTTAGTATGGCATTGATGAAAACATCCAGAGCAATATTTCGGTAGGTGTTCATATTCTATACGCTGAGCGTATGTTCGACCTTGAGGCAAGCATATCCGGATAACTTTAGGTAATTGTTTACTAGCATCTACTTCAATAAAAACTCTAGCCATACTTGGTCTTGTGAGCTCTTCCGTGGCCTTATCAAGGCGTAACGGTTACCTATTCCAAGAGCAATAGAGAATAACGCATTCTTTGCAAATAGTTGGATGGGGAGACCAGGGAGAGAAACCACACTGGAGATAGCGGAGATTCCCTAGAAGGAGAGAAATCTTTTGTCCATTTAAAAAGTCTCATAGGAGCTCGAACACATACCAGATTTCTCGTGAGCGTAACAGAAAGTCAATCTCCAAAGGCGGCCGGATCAACACATGTTTTGAATCAATAAGCCCCACTTTAATGTCTCCGTTGAATTTGAACATTTCAAAAGCCTTACGTATAGCATCAATGGATGGTCTTTGATGAGAAAACTTTCAATAAGCGCGAACCTGAAGGATCCGCAAGTATTTCTTCATCTTTCTCGGTGAAAAGACTACTGGAACTCCTTTCGAGAACGAAGGAGATCTAATGGCAATCGATGGTGATTGTGATGCCGATCCACCCACCACTACGGACGCAAACGTCGATTTGACATGGCGATTAGTACAAGTGGCCAAGTGGTCCACTAGTACAGGAGACGTCCGGCCCGGCCAAGGCCAAGCCAATCGAGGTGGGAGAATCCAATGAGATCGTCGATCGCCAAACCCTAACGAGAGCTCTCTATATATCTATATAATATATATATTATATATATATATATATATATATATATATATATATATATATATATATATATATATATATATATTATATATCTATATAATATACAAAAAAATATATATATTCTATTATATACATATGTATATTTATATATTAATATATATCTATATATCTATATATAATATATATCTATCTATATATAATATAATAATATCCATTATATTATAATTACATATATATGTATATATATGTATATATATTATATATTAATGTATATATAATATTATATATATATATATTATATATTTATATATATATATATATATATTTTTTTTTTTTTATATATATATATATCTATTATATCTATATAAAATATATATTTCAGTTGTATTATATATCTATATCTATATATATATATTATATATATATATACACTAACCATTTCTCTGGTACGTACAAAACCCTAACCTCTTTCAGTCCCTTACAAAAAAATATATGATTTTATTATTAATATAAGGTGGTAAATGTTGTGTATGTGTATATATATTATATATATTATATATCTAATATATATATATATAGATATAATATATATATATATATATATATATATATATATATATATATATATATATATATATATTATATATATATATATATATATATATATGTATAGCCTAAAATTCTCAAAGATACTAAGATATTACTTAGGAAAATTATATTTATTTGCTTATTAAAAGAGATATGAAATATTTACATATACGACAAATACACATACATGAACGTCTCTAAACGTACTACCCATCTACATGGGTTTGGATTTGGTTTGGGTCAAGTCCGGACTAAATTGGTACAACCGGATCTTTTAAAACTCATAATCTAACAAATAACTAATTAAATTATTATACGGGCCAAGTCACATCTTTGACTGGTTTTCCTAGTTGGGACATACATATGTCTTGGCTTTCCTAGCATGGCTAAAGACTTATCAAAGCACACAACTACAAAAAAATGGGACATACATATCTTGGCATTTCCATATATATTTAGTATTTAGGCTATTAAAAATAATCTTATATATATAAAAAAAATTATATTTAAACCTATTTGGCTGTATACATCCTAAATAAGTTCATAATTTCCAGTATGTCATGGCAACCTAACATGGCTCTACAGATGAGGTTGACTAGGTTAGGGTCCAAACATATTTTCTAATCAAATCGAACTCGAAAAGTCAACTCATGAGTCTCTTGTGCCATTCGCAAATAAATAGCACATGGGAACTCGTTTGAGTGGCATACCCTTGGCTTGTGTGTCGTAGGCCTCAAAATGGGTCAAAACTATATATTGGGTCAAATGGTTTTGATCAACGTTGAGTCATGAACTCAGTTGTAATTTAGGTCTAGAATTACGGTAAATGATAAAATGGCCTAAATTTGACCCGAAGTTCTACGAAGTCAAAAGAATGCTAAGCGACAAGTTTGGATGGGACATGATGTATCAAATTGAAGGTGAACTTGTCTACCTCAAAACTCACGAAGGACGTTTCGAAGGATTGGTGCTTCTTGTGCTCAAAAAATTAAAGTTACAGAAAAACACATCCATAATCAAAATTAATTATACAATATAACATAATAAATAGAAATACTATAAAATAAATAAAATAATTCCTAAAAATCAGGGTCCTCACAATCTACCCACCTTAAAGAACTACGTCCTCAAAATTAAAATAAGGCTCACTAACGAAGAATCATGCTAGCGTAACTAGGAGTAGTTTAAGGGATACGCTAGGTCACTACGGTGTCTCCTAATAACTCAAGTAATAATCCATCCTAGCAATTTGGTTTTGTAATGCATCTATCGTAAAACTATAGATGGCTATCTCTAGTCGTTCTTCTTGATAATGGCGGTCTTACAATGATCATGTTGAAGTCTTTATTTGCCATTGATTGTAAAAGTACATAACAATTTTATAGGAGGATTGAACTTAGACTCACAATACAAACTCGCTTGTACAAAGAAAGCCTAGGGACGAAAACCTAGGTACAACAATCTAAGTACGATTGTTTATTTTTGATTCTGGGGGATGACGGTAGTGGCTCGGAAAAGCGACGACAGCTCTGCCTTACTCCTTGGACGATCGGACATAGCCTTGGCTCTGATGAAGAAATGCTCTCGAAATGTGTGGGAAGACTCTTCTGTACGTGCCTTTGTCTTTCTGTATGTCCAGTCGGGTCCTTCTCTCTCTTTGTGCTCTCTTTTCTCCTCTCCTCTTTTGCAAGGGAATAGAATCTTACTATTTATAGGAGTGGGGTATGATCATTAGGGTTTGTAATGATTTCCTCTTGAAAAGTCGGCAGTTTGGGGATTAATTACCATTTTCCTTGATCGTAATTTATTGGCAATTAATCTGGGCCGTTAATCTTGATTGCAACAAATCTGGGCAGTTAATGTTGATTACGCCAAATCCGTATGGGCAATTAATGTTGATTGCCATGAATCTTTATAATTTGTTATAATAAGCTCGGATCTCTCGCCACGTGTTCAATCTGCTTGATTTTAATAAATTTGATCCGGGTAATTATGATGATTGCACTAAATCTGGTTGTTGATAGTAAAAAATCTGGGTGGATAAATCTTGATTGATTTGGTGCAACGTGTCCAACTATCATTATGCTACGAGCCGTAAGGACGCGGGAGGAACAGATCTTCTGCCACGTGTCCTAACCACGAACGACAGGGACAGGGTGTCTTGACAGAGCCTTATGAGGGTGGCTTCTCTGGATTTGAACCGTATGAAGGTGATAGCCGCATAGGTATGGCCTCCGAAATCTGAGCCACATGAGAGTGGTTTCAAACTAAACCGCATAAGGCTGGCTACGTGTCAAGGCTGCATAGGCGTGGCCTCTCAGCATTTGAGCTGCATAAAGATGGCCTCCATGATCAGAGCCGCATGAGAGTAGCGGCCGCATGGGGGTGGCCTCTCAGGATTCGAGCCGCATGAAGATGGTTCCCATAATTCGAGCCGCATGAGAGTAGCAGCCGCATGGGGGTGGTCTCCATCTGAGCCGCATACGGCTGGCCACGTGTCAAAGCTGTATGGAAGAATTTGGGATTTGATGGATTTGTGCCAGCTAATAGAGATTTTTTTTTATTTTCCTAGGAGCACGCCTTTATATCAGAGTCATCATTACAGCTTTATGTCAGAGCTGTCAGTTCACTTTTATGTCAGAGCCGCATTGTTGCGTTAGAGAATTAAATGAGGCCACTGCTTGATGGCCAGCTGTACGTGGCATTTGAATGAGGCTGCTGTATAGAACCGTATGGAGCTAGGGTGATTTCTGAGCCGCATGAAACTCTAATGAACTTTTGAGCCGCATGAAACTCTAATTAACTTTTGAGCCGCATGGTGCTCTAATGAACTTCTGAGCCGCATGGTGCTCTAATGAACTTTTGAGCTGCAGGGACCTCTCCTAGCCTTGAGCCGCATAGGATTTCATGTTTATTTCCATGCTTCTACAAGACGTCCTTCAAAGTTTTCAATTTGAAAAATTGAAATACTTTGAATGAGAAGCATGACCGTGTTTACTTAAGCTCTCCTGGCTGCATAAGATATTCTGGCAGCATGGACTTTTTAGCCGCATGGCTTTCCTGGCCGCATAGACTGCCTGGCCGCATGCTGTCTTTTCTGCCACGTAGGCGTCATTAATTGCCCTTGATTCATTTTTTTTATTTAGAGACGTCTTTTGGGGGAATCCCAAGAGTCAGTTCATTAAATATTCGGATTTTGTGCTTTGATGAATCTCTTTTATGAGAGGGAACAAAATCCTAGGAGTCGGTTTTGCCTGCAGCACGCGACCCGAAGCGTTCATCGATCCACGTGTCTCCCCTTTGGCCTCCTATAATTAAGAGTAATTTAGAGAAAGAAACTCTTTACTCTCTTTCACAATTTAAGCTCTTCTTGCCCTAACTATCGTCCTCTTCTTCTTCTTCTTCGATCAACGATGGCCTCCGAAGTTTCCAAGGCTACGGCGAAGGGTAAGGGAGTGGTCTCTACATCGGCCGCGGTGCCTGAAGTCCACCCTGACGTCTACCCCACCATTGCTGGTAAGGACTTTGCGTGGATCGTGTGCTTCGAAAACCCTAACAAAGATGGCTCTGTTGCATGTTTTATGCACAAGCCTTTAAACTGTTCAACTTGTGTGTGCCGCATGTACGTCCTATGGCTGAGCCGCATGAAGTGTATACCCCATGTCCGAGCCGCATGGGAGTTGTCTGGTGGCCGCATAAACACTTTACGACCAGAACCGTATAATGACCTGGCAAAAAGAGCCGCATAAGTCCCTCTGAATCGAACCGCATGAAGCCCCCTTCAAACAGGGCCGCATAAGCTTATCTGGACTGGGCCGCATAATGCTTCGCTTAGCAGAACCGCATAAGCTCACGCTAAACAGAACCACATAAGCTCACGCTAAACAGAGCCGCATCAGCTTACGCTAATTTTTGCCGCATAAGTTTATGTTCAAACAGAGCCACATAAGCCCATGTTCAAACAGAGCCGCATAAACCCATGTGGACTGGGCCGCATGAGCCAAAAAAACACCTAAGTGGTTTTGTTTAGCCATCCCCTGACTTGTTTTTTTTGTCCTTTTTCAGTGAACCTGCCAGTCAATCCAGCGGGAGAACCCCTGGTGGGTTCGGCCCAATCTGCTGTGGGTGTGCGATTCGACCACTTAGTCCAATATATGGCGAATCAGCTTCCTACAGATGAGCCTTTGGAGAGGCTGAATGCTATCAAGAACCAGCCTTTCCACTTTCTCTTCGCCATGATGAACTCGGGGAAATTGGAGGGGAAATACCTGAAGTCGGCATTCCTCTTCGGGGATGCTTTGACTGTAACGAACCCTCGAGTGCTAGATATATTCGAGCGTTGGGATTTTACTCTTGACGGGGTGGCGATCCATATTCCTCCGATAGAGCGTCATTATCCTCTGTCATGGTTCAACATGTTACCGATAGACAGAAAAATGGTAGACTCCTTGACTCCAAGCAGGTCGGGGATGATTGTGGAAAATATCTATTACAACAGGAATTTGGGGACAGCGTATGCAGAAAGGGAACCGATTAGTCGGTACGTGATGGGACTGGCCTCGGGTACCTTCATAAATGTATCGGGTCCTAATTTCACGTTCTCTCAAGCTGACACCTTCTTGAACCAGCTTGCTCGGAAGGGGTCTTATCCCGTCGGATGGTTGGCGCTGCTGAACTGGATAAACCCAATCCCTACGTGGGCCAACTTGACCACGTAGATTTTACAGAAGTATGAGACTCTCCTGCATGAGATTGGCCTCTATCACACCATTCGGAGCACCTGTCATGGTCTACCTATAAATAAGCCGTTGTTCATGGCTCTCCTGAAAATGTATAACCGGCGGACGGAAAACTTCTTCACACCTGGAGGGGAGCTGGGACTCGCTCTCCACGAGATGCACATCATTTCCAGGCTGCCCTAGGGGGAAGACGTGTTACGACCTGCACCCTAGAGTAAGGGCACGAGTCGTGGGTACGTCCAGCCTACGCCGCAGTGTCGGCGGTAGAATGCTGTCCTAGGTCACAACATCTAACAATTGAAAGTAATAACAGTTATACTCCCCGAATGGGGGTGACATAACAGAAATATAACTCAACCACAGCTAAGGTAGAACAGGTAAGATAGATAGATAATGAAAGATAACAATATCCAGAACAGAGAATCACAGAGATACAATCCAGAGTTCTAAGTGTCTAAAATAAATACATCTCAGAATATCTCAAAGTCTAGTACAATAATGCCAAAAAGTAAGACAATCCTAAACTAATGGAGTGTCGTCTACAGCTAATGGATCCTGCTGCTGGTCCAAATCTGGGCACTCATCTAGTGTGGCACCGTAGTAAGTAGGGCAGAACGCCTCAGCCTCGTCCTCTGTAATATTTCAACAGGTCCAGTCAGGACGGGAACGAGCACATATCTCTCAACAGTTCATATCAGGTTAGGAGTATAAATCATTGCAATAGAGTAAAATACAGGAAGTGCTGAATGGAAGTGCAAGTAAAACAGGAGATATTTGTAACTGGAAATAGATACATGATAGTAAAGACTGTAAGTGACTACGTGATTTAGAGTACAATATGGTTATGTAAACGGCTTAGGGGCACATGAATACAAATAAGGAGGCACATTTATATAGCTACTTGGGATAGTGTTCACATAACCAATTCTACTCACCCCGCCCCAATCAATACACAAGGATCCATTCAAGTTACGTTATAAGCACATGAATACAACTAAGATACGTGAACTCATGTAATGAGTAGTACATGAGGCACCTGAAAGCACATGAGAACATGTAAAAACATGAACTAGTACGAGTACAAGGAGTACCTGATGCACATGATAAAGTACATGAACATGAAATACCCGATGCACCCGTAGAGGGATAACATCTCAGGAAGGGATCCATATAGTACTAATTCGTGAAGATACATGTCAGCATCATGTAGAGTAATCTAGAGCATGAATATATCCAGACAGGTATGAAAAGATCAGAGAATGTACTCGCCTGCTATCTGAAAGTCCGAGATGAAAATACTGTCCGAGGAGGGGTGTCTGTCTCCTATAGAACAGTATGAGTCACTATGAGTCTACAATGATAATATGATGCAATCTAATGCATTCTACATGAAAACTAGGTCAATCTAGACCAAAGTCAACTCTTGGTCGACTCTGGTCAACCTAGAGTCAAACCTAGTCAATAGTCTAATCTAGGTCTCACCAACCCATTCTAGGTTCTAACAAGTCTATTCTAGGTTATATTATGACTAAAAGTCTATTTAGGAAGCATCTATCTAACACTCTATAACATCATAACACAACATTATTATCTACATTACATAGCCCTATGGCATTCCATACTCTATGACCCATATCACAACCCCACACAACATTACACATCCCATTACACAATATATATATATATATATATATTTTATATATATATATATATATATATATATATATATATATATACATTTCACACATATCAAGACACCATATATACAATATATATTAAATTACATATTCACATATATAGGAAGGCCTGTATATATATATCTATAACAATGCCTATACAAACATTAGGTGCATACATAGAGTGTAAGGGGAATAACACAAGGGTACACAAGTGTAAGTGAACAAGGACTAATCTGTGAGATACAGTGGAGTGGTGTGGTGTGCTCAGAAAACTGAAATAACAGGGCTAACTTCCAGGTTTAACAGTAAGTGAATCCAGTGATACATGAATAGTATTGCAGTTCAATTTAAATCAAGGGTTTGACTAACCCAGTTTAACAAGGTAAAAATAACAGTTTAACAACTTAAACTTATCATTTCAGTCCATAATATTTAATTGACAGTTAAACAGTTAATAAGTAGGACTGGATTCTACTTCCTAGCCTAGGCTAACACAACATAGGAAAGGAAATATGTAAGGGACAGTCCCAACAAGAACGGAGAACTGATTTCCAGTTACCACACTACATTACCCAATTTAGCCTAACAATAGAATCCACATTTCAGTTATTAGTGAAGGTTCATAGTGCAGGAAGAAGAAATCAGTGATCAAGTACATTAGTTCAAAACATTCTCAGGTTTAACATTAGCTACAGGACAGTTCAAATAACTAATTAACCAACTTCTTATCTAACTCAAGTTAACAACTACAACAAAAAGGGTTGATTATTCTCAATACAAATCAATGAATCAAAGAATCATTCAGTCCAACTCAACCTTCCATTCCCAGGTAATGAAAAACTGGGAACACAAAGTCCCATCTAAGCTAAAATATTGAGTCATTGGTTATACAACGAAAAAGGTTTAAAAACTCCTCCAGTGAAGTTCATTAGTAAGGGGGACATGTCAGGTTATACAATAAGACCCCACTCCAATTCCAGTTATCAATTAACAGTAAAATGAACAGGAATAGAAGGAACCAATGTCATTCCCAGGTTTCAAAAAAAACTGAGAACAAATCTCAACAGCCAATACACTGAATCAAGGAAATAAACTCAGTTTTACAGTTAAGAAAAGAATACTAATTCATGTCATGAATCCTTTAACTAAAACCCAAAATCAGTCCATAGTAATTTCATTCACAGGTCTTTAAAAAGGAAGGGAATTTGATTTAAAACAATTTAAGAACCATTCCCAGTTTTTGAAAAACTGGGAACACAAACCAAATTCCATATCACACTATACCAACCCAAAACTTGAATGAAAATACTTAGCCAACATGTAACATGATATGTGGGTTAAATTTTAATTGAAAATCATAACAGAAAAAGGAAGATTACACTGTTTGGAAAACTGGAAAACCAGTGTCAGTGAATGCATCAGAAAAACATCCCATTCCTCATGTTCGAATCCAATAATACAACATTAAATCTAAACTAATGTGTAACTAAATGCAACAGGGGTTTAAACATGATAGTTAGGATCCATCTAATCATTTAAACACAATTTAAAACATTTAAAATCGATTAAACCAACAGAACATATCCACAGCACACGCACGCCCAGGTGTTTGCCCCGTGCACACAAAATAACGTGTCCGACACGACACGAGGACTCGTAAAACTTTGCGAACCTCGTGTTAGTCATTGCCCCTATCCCTAAACAAAATATCTCGTGTCGACGTCGCGTGTCCAGCGTACAGTAGCCCCCGAGTAGCATGGGAGCTACAGTGCCACGCGCGCACACCCGCACACGCGTGTCCCGTGTTCCCCACGACTCGACACGACACGAATAACAGCGCACAACACATGAAAACCCTAGACGACACCTAGGACTAGCTTTCTGTTCAAAGAGATTTCAAAAACTCGACTGAAAAGTCCTTTGGGACATTTCGTCGAGCACCTACGCCAATGCTCTGATACGTATCTGATACGGACACGAAACGAGCCCAAAACCTAGGGTTAGCCTACCCTACAGTTGGGTGAGGGCTAGGGGATCCCTAACATGATTTTTGACAGAATTTAAAGGCATTAAATAGGATTATACCTATAGGTGTTCAAACCCCCAAAAAGCTCCAAAGAGAAGGATCTCTCAAACCACCAAAAGCTCTCCAAATTGTTTCCTTCCTGTCAAAAATTATTACCAACAGCAAGAACACAGGATTTAGAGCCTATTGCAATTTATTTGAAGGAAATTGGAGAAGAAATGGATTTCCTAAGGATTTACCAAGTTGGGGACTCACCTCTTCCAAATGGCAAGTTTCCTAAAGAGGCAACCCTAGTTTTAAGAGCATATAAATAGCGGAGGGGCTGACCATAGAGGCTAATCAGAATTTCTAGTGTTAGGACTTGGTTCAATGGTTGTGGGCTATGGTCCATTAAGCCTATTAGTCATAAAATGACTTGTGACTTCACAAGCCATTTTCATATCAAACTAACTCCTAATTTTACCAAATAAATCCCAATGAGTTCATCCTCATGAACTTAAGTCATACTAGGTTTTCAAATCCTAATCACAAAGTCAAGACCTAGGTTAGCCACTAGATTAGTCTACAAGGTCGACTTAAGTCAAAGTCTCTATAGGGTCAAAATCAATTCTACTAAAAATCACCAAAAATCACTAAAAATCATATAAAATATATTAAACCCAAATAATTAATAATAATTCCAATTTACTCACAAATTTTTAAAAATGACCAAAATGACCAAAATACCCTCAAGCTAGAAAAGTGGTAGTGACATATCTACCATCCTTAAAATAATTTCGTCTTCGAAATTAAAGGCGAAACTAAACTGCTGAGAAGGATAGAAAAGTATACCTCAACGTCCAAAAAGATAGGGGTACCGCTCGTGCATCTCATCCTCCCGCTCCCAGGTAGTCTCTCCTGGAGAATGATGCCTCCATGCGACGCGTACTAAGGGTATCACCTGGTTCCTCAATACCTTCTCCCGGCGATCCAAAACCTCCACAGGCTGCTCTGGATAACTGAGAGTAGGTCCAACCTCTATCTCCGAGTGATCGAGCACATGGCTAGGGTCAGCCACGTACCGTCTCAGCTGTGATACGTGAAATACGTTGTGGACGCCCACTAGTGCAGGTGGCTAATCTAGCCTGTATGCTACGTCACCGACTCTCCCGCTGATAACAAAAGGGCCGATGAAGCGCGGGCTAAGCTTCCCACCTCCACCAAAACGTATCGTACCACGAGTCGGAGATATCCGCAAAAAAACTATGTCTCCAACCTAATCACAAGCAAGGTCTCAAGTTATTAAAAATCAACACGATCAATCAAACAAAACAAACAAAAACAACCTACTTCTAATCCTAGCTCTTAATCTGTACCTCAAACTCCAGCGGCCTCCGGTGGCTATCGGCCCAGTGCCGATGTCTGTCCTGCGCCACGCGAAGTCTATTCCTGATGAGCTTCACCTTCTCGGCTGCGTCAACAACCATCTCTGGTCCCAGTAAAGCTCGCTCTCCAACATCATCCCAAGATAAGGGTGTACGACACCTACGTCCGTATAGAGCCTCAAACGGTGACATCTCAATGCTGGCCTGAAAATTGTTGTTGTAAGCAAACTCCACCAAATGCAGGTAATCCTCCCAGGAACCTCCAAAATCCAGGACGCACGTCCGCAGCATATCCTCAAGGGTCTGAATAGTCCTCTCTGACTGTCCGTCCGTCTGGGGGTGGTATGCAGTACTAAACTTGAGCTGAGTGCCCAAGCTAGTCTGTAGACTCCTCGAGAAATAGAAAGTAAAGCGGCTATTCCGATCTGAGACTATGCTGACGGAAACTCCGTAAATCCTGACTATCTGTCTCATATACAACTTCGCGAGCCTCTTTGTAGACGTACCCACCTTGAATGGCAAGAAGTGGGCTAATTTGGTCAACCTGTCAACGATGACCCAAGTCGCGTCTTTCCCTCCTGGTGTACGGGGCAACCCTGATACAAAATCTATGGTAATGTGCTCCCACTTCCACTCTGGAATGGGCAGCGGCTGCAATAATCCCCCGGGCCTCTGCCTCTCAGCCTTGACCTGCTAACAGATCAAGCATCTAGCTACGAAGTTGGACACCTCCCTCTTCATCCCGTACCACCAGACATGCTCTCGCAGATCCTTGTACATCTTGTTGGCACCAGGATGTATAGTGTACTGCGATCTGTGAGCCTCCTGTATAACCTGCTCTCTGAGCTCCCCACTAGGCACACATAACCTGGCACCGTGCCTCAGAGCACCATCCTCTGCAAGTGAGAACTCAGAATCCTCCACTCCCATACTGATCCGCTCTCGGATATGCCGTATAGCCACATCATCAAACTGTGTCGCCTTGATCCTGTCCATCAAGTTCGACTGTATCTGAAGGCCCCATAACTGTATCTGCACTCCGGGTACAATCACCTCTATTCCAAGGTTCTCCAAATCTGCAAGCAGGTGCCGATCCATTGTCAAACACATGGCTGTCGGATACCTACTCAAGGCATCGGAAACCACGTTGGCCTTCCCCGGGTTATACTGGAGTGCAATATCAAAGTCCTTCATCAACTCAAGCCATCTGTGCTGCCTCATGTTCAACTCCTTCTGAGTGAACACGTACTTCAAACTCTTGTGGTCTGTGAAGATCTCCACCCTCTCGCCGTACAGATAGTGCTTCCATAACTTCAAAGCAAAAATTCACCTCCAGCTCCAGGTCATGGGTAGGGTAGTTCTTCTCATGAGGACGTAATTGCCTGGAAGCATAGACAATCACCTTCCCATGCTGCTGCAAGACACAACCCAGCCCCTTCCCTGAAGCATCACTATAAATAGTGAAACCACCTGATCCTGAAGGCAATGTCAGAATCGGAGCTGTCGTAAGCCGCTTCTTCAACTCATCAAAAGCTGCCTGACACTCCTCTGACCAAATAAACTCAGTATCCTTCCGGGTCAACCGTGTCAACGGCTCTGCAACCCGGGAGAAATCCTGTACGAATCTCCGGTAATACCCTGCCAGCCCCAGGAAACTCCTGATCTCTGCTACTGAAGTCGGCGTTGTCCAAGCCTCAACTGCTACAATCTTCTTGGGGTCAACTGAGATACCATCTCCAGTCACCACATGCCCCAAGAAGTCCACCTGGTCCAAGAAAAACTTATACTTGGAGAGTTTCCCATAAAGCTGCTCCTGCCTAAGAGTCTCTAGTACTATCTACAGATGCTCCTCGTGCTCCTCCTCTGTCTTAGAATATATCAAGATATCATCAATGAACACCACCACGAACTTATCCAAGTACTGGTGGAACACTTTGTTCATTAGATTCATAAACACTGCTGGTGCATTGGTTAGCCCAAACGGCATAACCAAAAACTCAAACTGCCCGTACCGTGTCCTGAAAGCGGTCTTGGGGATATCCTCCCTCCTCACCTTCACCTGGTGATAACCCGACCTCAAATCAATCTTGGAGAACACCCGAGCTCCGCTCAACTGATCAAACAGATCATCGATCCGCGGCAGTGGGTATCTGTTCTTGATTGTTAGGTTGTTAAGTGCCCTGTAGTCGATACACATACGTACCGACCTATCCTTCTTTGGTACGAAAAGTACCGGTGCACCCCAAGGTGAAGAACTCGAGCGAATAAAGCCCTTGTCCTGCAGCTCATCCACCAGCTTCTTCAGCTCCACTAACTCGCTGTTGTTCACTCGATAGACATGCTGGGAGATCGATTCCGCACCGGGAACCAAGTCTATCGAAAACTCTACATCTCTGTCCGGTGGAAGCCCTGGTAACTCCTCTGGAAACATGTCCATAAACTCTGCGATCAAGGGATGCGGAGCCACCTACTCCTCGACTGAAGCTCCACAAAAGACTCTGCCGTCCTGCTCTGCCTGCCGTCGGGTGTACTCAAACTCTGGCTCTCCTGGCGCCCCGAACAAAACTCTACCCCCACAGCAATCAATGCGGGCGTGGTGTCTACTCAGCCAGTCCATACCTAATACAATATCGTAGTTCGGTAATGGCATGACTAGTAGACTTACCCCCAACTCTCGGCCTCCCAATATAACACTCCGCCCTCTGCAAACATCACTCACGAGGATGACCCCACCCTCGGTCGTGATCTTGCAGGTCCTAGGCAATTATTCAGAAATCAAACTGTGTCTAATAGCATACGATACCGACACAAAGCTGTGGGAAGCCCCGGAATCAAAGAGTGCAAATGCTGGAAGGGAGTCGAGAAGAACCGAACCTGCTATCAGCTCTCCGATAACCACAGCATCCTCAGCTGCCATGGAGAAAGCTTGCCCCTGCTGTCCACCCGTGCCTGCTGCTGATGCTGCTGGAACCTCTGCTGCTGGGTCGGCAGGGCTGGTCCCCTCTGCTGGCCTGCTGGAGCCTTGGCTCTACCTCCCTGCTGTCCTCGGCCAAAAGCCCCTGGGCAGTCCCTCAACTGGTAATCTCCAGCACCATAAAGTAGGCACTTGCCTAGCTTCTTCCTGCACTCATTGATCATGTGCCTTGGCTTCTTGCAGAAGACACAAATGACTGCCGGACGAGGTGCCTGCTGCCCTCTCTGCTGCTGGTGCTGCTGCACTGGCCTCTGCTGCTGATGCTGCTGCTGATACTGCTGCACTGGCCTCTGCTGCTGCTGCTGGAAGTGAGGCCTCTTGGCCTGCCCCTGACTGCTACTGCCTGACTGAAAGTCTTGACCTCTCTTCTCCCTCAGTCCCAGGTCGTCCTCTGCCGCCATGGCCCCAGAATAAATCTCAGCAAATGTAGCGTTCCGGTCGCTCTTTGTCAGCGACCGAATCTCTCTAATCAGACCTCGACGAAACTTCTTTGCCTTCGTCTTCTCCGTCAAATCATCAATAAACCGGGCCAGTCGGTAGAACTCCCCGGCATACTCTGCCACCGTCTGGTTCCCCTGAACCAGAGCCTCAAACTGCGCCTCGATCCCACCCAAGGCTACATCGGGAAAGAACTGCTTCTTGAACAGCTCCTTGAACTGGGCCCAAGTCTGGCCCTCCACTCCAACTCTGGGATCAGCCTGATACCATGCTCGGGCCAAATCCTGCATCTGGCTGCCTGCCGCCTCGATCTGGAGTCGAGCTGGTATCTCTGCTAGTCAAAAAATTGCCTCAATATGCTCAACCCAGTCATCTGCAATGTGAATGCCCTCCGTACCGAAGAACTCCCGAGGGTGCATCTTCTGGAAGTCCTGTATATCCTTCTCCCTCTGATGGGGCTGCTGCTGAGTCCCCTGAGCTGTGATCATCTCCACTGTGGTGCGAACCAGCTAGTGTGCCTCATCGATCCCCTGCCAGAAATCGGCAGTCTGCCTCGTCTATTGCTGCTGGTGAGACTCAAGAATCCTCTCCACAAAGGAGAAGAGATGGACAGCATCTACCATCCCCGCAGGCGGAGGCTGCTGCGTGGGAAGGATCTCTGGAATCATAACTGGCCTTCTGACTGTTGGAGGTGCTCCTCCAAAAGTGGCAGAAACTCCCACTCCTGAGGGCTGCACTGGCCCTGTGGCACTGGAAGCTGGATGCTAGACACGAGAGGTGGCAGACCCCTCTGTAGCCTCTCCCGTCACGGGGCGATACGATCGCGTCTCAACCATCCTGGAGACACAGATCAAACAAGAAGCAATTACTGAGAATGAGTCAAAATAATCAAAGGAGGACAGTTTAAAATTCTAAGGAAGACAATAAGCAGTAAAATAGATATACGGAATCTGATAAGGAGTTTTCCTAGTGTGATTGAGTACCTTCAAACATATGCTAATTTCTACTGCAGGTTGCAGCGATATTCTAGTTCGAATACCACTACACTTATATCCTAGACCTGCATGGGCCACCACTAAAAATATGTCACGACCCGTACCCTAGAGTAAGGGCACGAGACGTGGTTACGTCCAGCCTACGCCGCAGTGTCGGCAGTAGAACGCTGTCCTAGGTCACAACATCTAACAATTGAAAGTAATAACAGTTATACTCCCCGAATGGGGGTGACATAACAGAAATATAACTCAACCACAGCTAAGGTAGAACAGATAAGATAGATAGATAATGAAAGATAACAATATCCAGAACAGAGAATCACAGAAATACAATCCAGAGTTCTAAGTGTCTAAAATAAATTCATCTCAGAATATCTCAAAGTCTAGTACAATAATCCCAAAAAGTAAGACAATCCTAAACTAATGGAGTGTTGTCTACATCTAATGGATCCTACTGCTAGTCCAAATCTGGGCACTCATCTAGTGTGGCACCGTAGTAAGTAGGGCAGAACGCCTCAGCCTCATCCTCTGTAATATTTCAACAGGTCCAGTCAGGACGGGAACGAGCACATATCTCTCAACAGTTCATATCAGGTTAGGAGTATAAATTATTGCAATAGAGTAAAATACAGGAAGTGCTGAATAGAAGTACAAGTAAAACAGGAGATATTTGTAACTGGAAATAGATACATGATAGTAAAGACTGTAAGTGACTACGTGATTTAGAGTACAATATGGTTATGTAAACGGCTTAGGGGCACATGAATACAAATAAGGTGGCACATTTATACAGCTACTTGGGATAGTGTTCACATAACCAATTCTACTCACCCCGCCCCAATCAGTACACAAGGATCCATTCAAGTTACGTTATAAGCACATGAATACAACTAAGATACGTGAACTCATATAATGAGTAGTACATGAGGCACGTGAAAGCACATGAGAACATGTAAAAACATGAACTAGTACGAGTACAAGGAGTACCTGATGCACATAATAGAGTACATGAACATGAAATACCCGATGCACCCGTAGAGGGATAACATCTCAGAAAGGGATCCATATAGTACTAATCCGTGAAGATACGTGTCAGCATAATGTAGAGTAATATAGAGCATGAATATATCCAGACAGGTATGAAAAGATCAGAGAATGTACTCGCCTGCTATCTGAAAGTCCGAGATGAAAATACTGTCCGAGGAGCGGTGTCTGTCTCCTATAGAACAGTATGAGTCACTATGAGTCTACAATGATAATATGATGCAATCTAATGCATTCTACATGAAAACTAGGTCAATCTAGACCAAAGTCAACTCTTGGTGAACTCTAGTCAACCTAGAGTCAAACCTAGTCAATAGTCTAATCTAGGTCTCACCAACCCATTCTAGGTTCTAACAAGTCTATTCTAGGTCATATTATGACTAAAAGTCTATTTAGGAAGCATCTATCTAACACTCTATAACATCATAACACAACATTATTATCTACACTACATAGCCCTATGGCATTCCATACTCTATGACCTATATCACAACCCCACACAACATTACACATCCCATTACACAATATATATATATATATATATATATATATATATATATATATATATATATATATATATATATTTATATATATATATATTTTTATATATATACAATATATATATATATATATATATATATATATATATATATATATATATATATATAAATATATATATATATATATATATATATTTCACACATATCAAGACACCATATATACAATATATATTAAATTACATATACACATATATATGAAGGCATGTATATATATATATCTATAACAATGCCTATACAAACATTAGGTGCATACATAGAGTATAAGGGGAATAACACAAGGGTACACAAGTGTAAGTGAAAAAGGACTAATCTGTGAGATATAGTGGTGTGGTGTGGTGTGGTGTGCTCAGAAAACTGAAATAATAGGGCTAACTTCCAGGTTTAACAGTAAGTGAATCCAGTGATACATGAATAGTATTACAGTTCAATTTAAATCAAGGGTTTGACTAACCCAGTTTAACAAGGTAAAAATAACAGTTTAACAACTTAAACTTATCATTTCAGTCCATAATATTTAATTGACAGTTAAACAGTTAATAAGTAGGACTGGATTCTACTTCCTAGCCTAGGCTAACACAACATAGGAAAGGAAATATGTAAGGGACAGTCCCAACAAGAACAGAGAACTGATTTCCAGTTACCACACTACATTACCCAATTTAGCCTAACAATGGAATCCACATTTCAGTTATTAGTGAAGGTTCATAGTGCAGGAAGAAGAAATCAGTGATCAAGTACATTAGTTCAAAACATTCTCAGGTTTAACATTAGCTACAGGACAGTTCAAATAACTAATTAACCAACTTCCTATCTAACTCAAGTTAACAACTACAACAAAAAGGGTTGATTATTCTCAATACAAATCAATGAATCAAAGAACCATTCAGTCCAACTCAACCTTCCATTCCCAGGTAATGAAAAACTGGGAACACAAAGTCCCATCTAAGCTAAAACATTGAGTCATTGGTTATACAACGAAAAAGGTTTAAAAACTCCTCCAGTGAAGTTCATTAGTAAGGGGGACATGTCAGGTTATACAATAAGACCCCACTCCAATTCCAGTTATCAATTAACAGTAAAATGAACAGGAATAGAAGGAACCAATGTCATTCCCAGGTTTCAAAAAAAACTAAGAACAAATCTCAACAGCCAATACACTGAATCAAAGAAATAAACTCAGTTTTACAGTTAAGAAAAGAATACTAATGTTCGAATCCAATAATACACTGAACAAATCTCCTAGGTTAAATTTTAATTGAAAATCATAACAGAAAAAGAAAGATTACACTGTTTGGAAAACTGGAAAACCAGTGTCAGTGAATGCATCAGAAAAACATCCCATTCCTCATGTTTGAATCCAATAATACAACATTAAATCTAAACTAATGTGTAACTAAATGCAACAAGGGTTTAAACATGATAGTTAGGATCCATCTAATCATTTAAACACAATTTAAAATATTTAAAATCGATTAAACCAACAGAACATACCCACAGCACACGCACGCCCAGGTGTTTGCCCCGTGCACACGAAATAACTTGTCCGACACGACACGAGGACTCGTGAAACTTTGCGAGCCTCGTGTCAGTCATTGCCTCTATCCCTAAACCAAATATCTCGTATCGACGTCGCGTGTCCAGTGCGCAGTAGCCCCCGAGTAGCAGGGGAGCTACAGTGCCGTGCGCGCACACCTGCACACGCGTGTCCCATATTCTCCACGACTCGACACGACACGAATAATAGCACACGACACACGAAAACCCTAGACGACACCTAGGAGTAGCTTCTTGTTCAAAGTGATTTCAAAAACTCGACTGAAAAGTCCTTTGGTACATTTCGTCGAGCACCTACGCCAATGCTCTGATACGTGTCCGATACGGACACGAAATGAGCCCAAAACCTAGGGTTAGCCTACCCTACAGTTGGGTGAGGGCTAGGGGATCCCTAATATGATTTTTGATAGAATTTAAAGACATTAAATAGGATATACCTATAGGTGTTCAAACCCCCAAAAAGCTCCAAAGAGAAGGATCTCTCAAACCACCAAAAGCTCTCCAAATTGTTTCCTTCCTGTCAAAAATTATTACCAACAGCAAGAACACAAGATTTAGAGCCTATTGCAATTTATTTGAAGGAAATTGGAGAAGAAATGGATTTTCTAAGGATTTACTAAGTTGGGGACTCACCTCTTCCAAATGGCAAGTTTCCTAAAGAGGCAACCCTAGTTTTAAGAGCATATAAATAGGGGAGGGGATGACCATAGAGGCTAATCAGAATTTCTAGGGTTAGGGCTTGGTTCAATGGGTGTGGGCTATGGGCCATTAAGCCTATTAGTCATAAAATGAGTTCATTTCCATATCAAACTAACTCCTAATTTCACCAAATAAATCCTAATGAGTTCATCCTCATGAACTTAATTCATCCTAGGTTTTCAAATCCTAATCACAAAGTCAAGACCTAGGTTAGCCACTAGGTTAGTCTACAAGGTCGACTTAAGTCAAAGTCTCTATAGGGTCAAAATCAATTCTACTAAAAATCACCAAAAATCACTAAAAATCATTTTAAATATATTAAACCCAAATAATTAATAATAATTCCAATTAATTCACAAATTTTCAAAAATGACCAAAATGACAAAAATACCCTCAAGCTAGAAAAGTGGTAGTGACAAGAAGTCTTTGAAGTGTACACCCCTGCGAGTGAAGAGATCGAGGATTTGGATCGGCAGTTCCTGGGCTTTGATGCCGTATATCGGGAATTGTTATGTCACCATAGTACTTGTTACCAGACGGCCGTCAACAAGGATGGCAGCTCGGAGGGGAGCATTCCTCATACCAGGTCCAAGGTTTCATACCTTTTACCCTAGGCGCCTCAGGCCGGGTTTCTTTCCGAGATCCTGAAACCCCGAAGGAGGTACAAAACCTGGCGTCGACTACCAAGAGATCGAGGTCACGGGTGACATACTTGGGAGTCGAACTGCCTCCTTCAGTTATTTTTATCATGGTACTCAGCAACTGTCAGAGAAGGCACTCTTAACAGGATTCCTGATGGTGTGGCTACGTAACTACGTGGTCTAAGGAGGGACAGGTTCCATTGAGAGGATCAGCCACCAGTTTATCCTCCCCGCCATAAAGTTGGTCTTTGGGGTCAGACTGGCCCTTCTTCCGGCCATGGTGTACAGCATACACCACGGCCTTCGCGCCTTTTCATCCAAGGTCATCGCCCGTGATACGGTGATGGATTTTGAGCGCATAGAGCTGCCATACCATTATTTAATGGGGTGGCTGTTAATGTGCTGTCGGTCTTTGATGAGGCCTGGAGCAAAAGATGGCGTTACGGCTGATAATGCTTTTATTTTCCAATACCACCATCAGCCCTGGGCGTGCAGCACTATGCCAGCTTGTCGGAGGGCGCTGGCGAGAGTGGACAGATACGACTTTTTTGTGTCTGTTCCTCATTTTATCGCTGAAGAAGTGAGGGGCGTACGTATTGATGGTACCGGACCTTCTCACCTCCTATCTGAGAAGATGCTTCTTTGGTTGCGTAATATCCGCCCCGTGCACCTAGTATTCCGTAATCACAATAATGTCTACCTAGAGCCCTACTTGCCCGGCAGGTTCTCCTGCCAGTTCGGGTATAGCCAGCTATTGTTTGACAGTCCCAGCTCTTGCCTGGGCTTTGAAGGTAGCATCCTGGACGGTATCAGGGCATGGCATTATTATGATACGGTTCATACCCGAACCAGTTTTTTAGTTCATGATACTGAGGCGCCAGGGGAGATTTTGTACATGGCGGCCCTATACCATGTTACGGTGAGCATGCCTCCCATAAATTTTGACCCGAGTACCAGTTTTATTATGGGTACTGGCTTAGCAGAGAAACCCAAGGGGTCTAAGATGAAGAAAAGAAGGGCAAACACGGTTCCTATGCCTGACTCGGAATCCACAACTGCGGATGTAGAGGATGAAGAGCACGATGCTGATAACTATCTCCCTCCTGCAGAAGAGGTGGCGGCGGATCAGCCACCTGTTGTGCCAGGTGAGGTGGTGGAAGATCAACCGCATGTTGCGCCCGGCCTTTCACGCAAGAGAGGCAGGCATGAGTCTATTGGTGGCGTATCCTTCTCCATGAAGCAGGCTACGGTAAGACGTCGCGGGCTGTTTATTAAGGAGAGAGGCGAGGGTGATAACGCTGTTTCGGAGGTGAGTTAAATTGTGTCCCTCTCCTTCTTTAGCCCTTTCTTTTCTTGAACTATGATCTAATCACTTTTTTCTTCCCTGTAGGCGTCAGAAGAGTCAGACTCTCGAGAACCGGCCACGGTTTCTGAAGTCGATCCGGCTCTGACTGCTTTTATTAATGACATGTGTGTCAAAATTATTTCGGTGGCGGCTGAGGGATCTCATGTTGCTGAGGTCTCAATCCAAGGCGACGGGGGCTCCGGTGGACCCGTCTCCAAGATTGCTGAATTTTAGTAGGGTGACGCTGACCTAGCCGTATCTCCTTCCAGGACGGTTGGGGCAGAGGAGCCAGCTGAATTTGGATTGAAAGTCTCTGGTGAGGGGACTGTGGCGGCTGTGAGCGAACCTCAGCCTCCACAACCCTCCCATGGTAAGATAAGCCAGATCTTGACCAGTGAGGAGGCTCATTTGCTCGATCGTTACGTCCTTCAGGTTAGGTTGATTGATGGTTGCTCTGGACATACAGGTCCTGCCTCTTCATTGCCAATGACGGACTTCGTCCGGGTAGGCTCTGCCAGCGGGGATCTAGCTGAGGGGAGTGTGCCCCCTCCTTTTCCAACTTATATTGAGAGGCTTTCCGCTGGATCGAGTTCGGGACATCAGATGGTGGCACAACCGGGGCAGGAATCAATGGTCCCTGCGTCTTCCTCTGCTCATATGGCTTCGGGGGTCGACCTTTCCGTCTTGCCGAGTATCCAGGTTCTTCGGGCCGCGGAGGAGGAGTTTGCTGCTATCCAAGCGTCTTTTCGCTCGAAATTTGTCTCCCTGGTGGCAAGGGTAGCAAGTTCTGGTACATCTCCTTCGACACTGCCAGCTATACTTTCTTTGACGCCGTCCTCTACGGAAGTTCTAGATGAGGCGTCACAGGAAGTAGTTGACAGTTTCTACCGCCACTTGAAGAGAGGGGTCGAAGCTGCTGTGGAACGAAGGACCACCTTTGCCTTGGCCTGACAATGTGCTCGTGGCCAAATTGAGATTCTTAAAACCCTTCCTGGTGGGGCGGGGATAGTTGTGCTTCTGGAGCCTAAATTGCTAGAGGCTGGTCAGCTCGTAACCCAGTTTCTCGTGCTGCGGCAAGCTGATCTGTCTGCAGCCATAGAGCATGAGCGTGGCTTCCTCACTACTGTCCTGGAGAAGGTAAGGGCTGTACGAGATAAGTCTAAGCCGGTTATAATGATGGACCTCGGTGACCTATCTCTCCAGTATGACCAGCTGAGCCACCGGAGCGAGGATTGCATGGCTCGGGAAGCGGCTTCCTCTCGCGGAATAGTCGATACAAGGGAGCAGATCCTCGAGCTTCAGAGGAAGTTGGTTTTCTTAGAATTTGAGCTTGAAGCTTCCCGTGCAGATAAAGAACTGATCGTCCAGAAAGCCGAAAGGGTCACTCGAGCTTATGCTAGCCTGGAGCGTGCTCTGAAGAAGCTTGAGGATGGCTGGCGGGTTCATGCGCACCTGGAAAATATGGAGCGGCTGACTCATAAGGCCGAGCGCAGGGCCAAGCAGAGGTTTGAGCGGTCGATTGTCTTGTTGAGGGACCGTCTCATGGAATTATGTATCGCCGAATCATTGTCGGCCTTTTCCTTCTTTTGTTTATGTTCTTTTCTTTTTCTTGAGAGGGACATGGTCCCAGAACATGTAGTACCTTTGACTTACAAATAAAATAGTATGTTTTATTTTACCCTTCATTTGTATTGCTTATTGCGTTTGTGGTGTTGTAGTATTTGCCCCACTATGGGACTGTTTGTGGACTCGTTACCCTTGGCATACCTTGGTTTTAGGTACGGATAGAAAGTTTGATAGGGATACATAGAACAATTCCACGGTAAGATGGAAGTGGACGTTCGTGGTATCAGGAAAAAGAATGCCATGGAGCAGCTGGGCTCCCGGGGCATGATAAAAAATGAGGGACATGTACTTAGTACAGCATTTGTGGTCACAGAGGACATTTGTTGGCCTATTATCCTTGGCGTACTCCGGTCTTGGGTACAAATAATACGTCGAGAGAAAATCCAACATACTTACTCAGAGGTAATGAGGACGTGGTAAATATGAGGGTTTCTTCGATGGATTCTTCCTACTCAGAGGTAATGAGGACGTGGTAGGAGTGGACACCATGAAGGGGTACATAGAATAACTCAGAGGGAATGAGGACATAAATGTTCTACGTGAGGGGCAGTTTGGTTTTGATGGAGGAGAAACAACTCAGAGGTTACATCGACGTTGTTGTTTCAAAAAATTTGTGGATCTGTTACCCTATTTATGCACTGAAAGTGCGGGTATTGGATCATGAGGAGGAAGCTCTTTTAGGAGGAAAGTTCAGAGGTATGATCATACAGGACTTACTAATTAAAAGATGCGATATAGATTCATTTGTAGTGACCAGAGTATGAGTTCAGCGGTACTTGCGGGTACATAACTCAACAATCTGGGAAATTTGGGATTGAAACGTAGGTTCAGTAGTACCACAGGGTACATGACTCAATCAAGCTGGGTAATCTGTAGTTTAGAATATAAGTTCAGTGGTACAAGAGTGTACATAACTCATCATTCTGGAAAACTTGGAGTCAGAATGTGAGTTCAGCGGTGCAAGAGGGTACATAACTCATCACCCTGGAAGATTTGGAGTTTAGAATGTGAGTTCAGCGGTACCGGAGGGTACATAACTCAACACCCTGGAAGATTTGGAGGATGTCGTTTCAGACATAATACTTCTTTAGGAACTTGTCGTTGATGGGCAACATGAGCAAATCTCCGTTTTGTTTCGTGAGGCGATAAGCTCCATTGGAGAATACAGCCTCGATGATGAATGGGCCTTCCCACTTTGGCTGGAATTTACCGGCAGTTTTGTGAGTCATAACCATCGGCCTCCGCACTGCCAGAACGAGATCGCCCACTTGGAATATTCTAATTTTAACCTTCTTGTTGAAAGTTTCAAAGATTCGGGCTTGATACAGCTCAATTCGTTATTGAGCTAACAAGCGCTTCTCATCTAGGTCCTCCAACTCTTGTAGTCGACGATGATGATTATCATCTGTTGTCAATCGGTAGGTGAGGACGACGCAGAGCGAAGGGATTTGAGTCTCTAGTGGGAGAACTGCCTCACTCCCATATACCATAGTGAATGGTGTGTTTCCAGTGGCCGTTCGTACTGTAGTACGGTATGCCCATAAGCATTCGCCAAGCTTCTTATTCCAATCGCGTCTGTTGGAAGACACGAACTCCTTGGGCAGCTTGATTATAGTTTTATTGAATGCTTCTGCCAACCCATTCACCGTCGGATTGTATGGCGTTGAAGCAACATTCTGGATTCAGTGTTTGTCACAAAACCGATAGAAGATGTGGCTTGCGAACTGCAGACCATTGTCGTGGATGATCTTTCGGGGCAGTCCATAGCGGTCGGTTGCGTGATGCTTGAGGAAGCTGATCACATTTGATGTCTTCACTTCTGTGAGAGGAACAGCTTCCGCCCTTTTGGAGAAGTAATCTATGATTTTGAGTATGAAGCGGTGTCCTCTGGATGAAGGTAGGGTGATTGGACCAATGATATCCTGTCACGACCCGCACCCTAGAGTTAGGGCACGAGAACGTAACAATGCCCAGCCGACGCCGCAGTGTCGGCAGTAGAACGCTGTCCTAGGTCTCAATGCATCTAACAATATAAGACTAAACAGTTTATAATCCCCGAATGGGGGTGACATAGCAGAATGTAAACTCAATCACATATAAGGTAGAGCATAAAGGAAGATAGATAAAACATGAAATCAAAAAGAGATACAACAGATAGAAGTCTAAGTGTCTAAGATACAAACTCAGAATACATCTCAAAACCCAAATACAGTAATCCATAAATACAACTCAAGATGACTGAAAATAAACTATAAGCAAAAACCCTAGCTATCTATGCAACCTCTACTGTCTCCTCTAGGCTAGCAGGCAACCTCTAGGCTATCTGTAAAATTTATCAACAGGTCCAGTCAGGATAGGAGCAAGCACATTACATCTCAACAGTTCATAGCAGGTTAGAAAATATAATCATACAGTAAAGTAAGATACAGGTACTGAAAGAAATGCTGTATGTAAACAGAGAGAGCTGTAATAGAAATATCTACTATAAATAGAGAACTAACATGTGGCTAGTGAGTCAGAGTATAATATAGACATGTAAATGGCATAGGAGATTCTGATAAGACACTATGGAAGAGATTCTAATAAGATACTACTTGGGTATTATTCACATGTCTACTTCTACTCCCCGTACCCCCAATTAGTACACAAGGATCCAACCAAGTTATGTTATGATTCCACGCAAAGCCCCGAAGGGTGATACATGGATGTCCCAAAAATGGGGATTCTAGGAGATTCTAGGATACCCAGTAAATGGGATAGGAGATTCTAGGAGACTCTGTAATCATAAGAGTATATGTCACAAGTGATCAAAGAACCTGTGACGCATAGTGATACGACATGTAAGTGAAATGCACAGAACATATAGTACCCGATGCTCCCTAAGGATAACATCTCAAGAAGGACCAACGTGACAGTACAAGTAAAGTAATTTAATGTAGGAAATAATTCTAAGCAGGATATGAAATGATCAGAGAATGTACTCGCCTGATATCTGAATGTCCAAGATAAAGATACTATCCGAGAAGAGGTGTCTGACTCCTAATTAGAACAGCACAAGTTACAACATGTCCAGAAGGGTAATATAAAGCACTACAATGCATTCTACATGAATCTAGGTCAAACTAGGCCAAAGTCAACCCTTGGTCAACTCTGGTTAACTGTACTAGTCAAACTAGGTCAAACTAGGTCATGTCCTAACCCAGCAAGTCTTACTAGGCCTAACCAAGACTATCATAGCAAGCACACATCAATACAAGGCTATACATGCCAACATACACCCAACTCTATATAGCATGCAATTATTCAATACTCAAATAGGCAAGAATTCACATTGGATATACACTAGATAATCTATTACTTTAAGCTATATATGTCTATACATATATACACATGCATATATTGGTATTCAACATTAGGTCTATAATCATGGCATTTTAAATGGTTATATAAACTTATATATTACAACACAATATGCTAACATATATATAATATACATACATAACTATATTCATAATTACTTCTTTAAGAGGCTATGTGTGTGTATGTGAACATAACAAAGGGGCAAGTGAGGGTTAATTGGGCATACATAGTGTATACATATCAAAGAGTGTCAAAGTATAAGTGAACAATGTGTCAAGTATGATAGTGTCAATATAGTGTAAGGGGGTACATGAGGTAATATAGGATTTGTGTTGACATAGAACATTACATCACATTAACTTATATATTGTATACATTACATCTATTATTACATTACATTCATGCTTGCATTCATTCATCATTCATTTATTCTCTTGCACTACTATATGCACCATACATTACATACTATGGAACCTACATATTCATTACAAGCCATACTTATACATGCTTACATTAGATAGGATACTTACACCTCATATATCATTTATTTAAATATTTACTCATGCTTGCATTCTCTATTTAATTACATAATGTATATACATTAACATGGATTAAAATCAAATAGAACATTATATTACACACAAGGGTGAACAAAATGCATATACCGAATAGTAACTCCTACTAATAATCAATACTGTACCATCTCAGCATGAATTAAAGTCTAGGATTAAAGTATGTTGTAGATCTATGTGTTAGCTTTCCGAAACTTCAAACGGATCATATTTTCGTTTTCGGAAACTCCCGGAATCGCGAAAACACCGAGAACGCGTTTGTCTTTCGTACAGCTGACACTCAAATAATTCTCCAGAAAGTTAAAGAATGAATTAGGCCTATTAATACATGTTTTTGGAAAGCTAACTTCAATACGCTTCTTTTAAAAAAAACGAAAGATTAAACCGTGCTTTGAGCTAGAAGTTATGATATTTCTAAGTTAGGGCTGAAATTAAAAACGTGGATAAAAATCATGACGAATTTGGATAGTTTGAGACAAAAGAACACAAGTATATAACATAATATATCAAGAAATCACTCTACACTAATATATATATATATGAGACACTATAGAACACATCTCCAATACAAAAATATGAGATTAAACATGTAATAATTCATTCATACATAACAACAACACATAGTGTGTCCAAATTTGGGGTTTTCCCACATGGACACAACCACAACACAAAGGACACTCCTATGACCTCCAAATGGACACAAAATGGACACAAATGGAGATACAACCATGGGGTCATTCCTATAGGTTTAAAATAGACCTATATGCATGAGAAAATGAAAAGGAGAAGGAATTTGTACCTTCAGGTAGATCGAATCGAATAAAAGCCTTTCCGGAGCGACACCGACACATAGAGATTCCAAAAGGACACGAATGAGCTCCGAATCCTCCCAAACTTGGGTAGCTTCCTCCTTGGCTAGAATGGAGAAGGAAAGAAGAAGATTTGGTGGCAAAATGGAAGGATTTGGTAGAGAAATTGCTAGGGATTGCTCTCTAGGAATTTGGGGAAGAACAGGAGAGAGAGTGTGGATGAGAATAATGAAATAAACTTGAGCCTATCCTCTCCCAAAGTGGCTGGCCATATGGCGCTATTTGTCCTATTATGGTAAGGTCCAAAATGTCCCCACAAACCTATTCTATGAGTATTAGGAAAGGGCTAATTGGTTGGGGCTAAATTAGTCATTCTAAAGTCTCTAATCACACTAACCTTATCCATAATAATTAGTCTAACCTCTAACTAAAATATTTCTATAATGTGGACTAAAATTAATATCATGTGGGCCATGCCTAACTAGTGTGTGGGTCCAACTAGAGTCTAAGTTACCCCGGGTCCCCGTTACAAGTCAGATTGAGATGAAATTCGAACCCGACTCAAATAATCCCAAAACAATGTCATAAATAATAAAATAATATCAAAATAATTTAAAGAGGTCAAATGCAAAAATATTCTTAGACCAAAAATGACATTAAAATATCATAATCACATGGTTAGGCTCTAGGTCAAACAGTCTCTAGGGTTTCACTAGCAAAACGTCAAAACCACAAGTCATTGATTTAAATAATTTTAAAATGATTTAAAATCACCAAAAATATATCATGAATTAAATATCATTATTAAAATAATTATAAACACGAAATTTAAAAATTACTCTCATTTGGAAAACAGGGTGCTACAACTCTACCCACCTTAGAAAAATTTCGTCTTCGAAATTTAAGATCGATAGTACTCCTTCTAGAGCCTCTAACCTACCAAATATCTAAGGTAACACTTCCTAACACTGGAATAATAAACGAACATCTAAATAGTATCAATCTAGGAATATCTCCAACACTGCTCTGCTGTATGGCGGTAATGAAACTTCAATAAAATATGGACTGGAACCTATATCCAAGGGACTGGACCTATTTTAAAGTGGTCTTAACTAAGGATGAAAAGGAACTGATCATAGGCTATAGGTATGCTCAAACTATTATCTTCCTATTAACCATCTATTAATATATTCTATTACCATAGGAACGATGCATTACTAAGACATATAGGCCTCTATCTCTCATAACACATTTATACTCACCAAAAGACTAGTACATCCTATCAAGGCTGATACTATAATCTCTCATAAATCTTCTAAGCTACATGTTTATAGACACACATCCCCACATCAAGGACAAACCCATATATATCTACAACTGATACTAATGGAGTGACGTCCCTATTTTCCAACAATCAAGGTCTAATTTTTTTTTATCTAAATCATGCAATTTGAAGGAATAGTATACAAGGTCAGGGCATACCGTAGCAGTTGGAAGTCTCACCTAGGTATACTAATCATTCTAGGTCAAAACAGTACTATGGTATCAACACACAAACAATCTAGGGTGTCCTAATTGAGAAGGTAAGGGAACAACAATCATCAAGGTTGTAGGGCTGTCTCCCATCCTATATGAAAATTGGTCATTAACAAGCAACTAAGAAATTATTAAAAGGTTAATATTCCATAAAATGGCAAAAATTAAAAATTTAGGCATAACAAATCACAAATAGATTTTTGTCTTGACACGATCTAAGTTGATCAATTTTGGGATAAAACGAGATTTGGGCAAGAAGGGAAATCGATGAAATCAAAGTATGAGCACGAGCATCCAATGATGGAGGTTCAGGTCATGATTAAATTTAATTCGACTAAGTACGAATACGAGGTTCATAGGCGATAAAAAGATTTCAAGAAAAATTGTCAAGGCTGTCACGAATAAGACTCTAGGGTCAAGTTTAACTATGCCTCCATTCTCGTAGATTGATACATGAAAAAGCGAACCAAAGTGCAATAGGTTGATCAGTCCATCATGTACCGGTTCTGATTAGACAATATGTTAGTGGGTGGCCACCCAATAAAATATGTTATGACCAAGCTCGAAAATAGATAAGCTTGCAAAACTAAGGCTAATTTAGCAGCACAAGATATAAGGGTGGTAATGATGAAAGGAATTACATAGTCCAAGTTTTTTAACCAACGGGTCAAGTAATCAGATAAGGTACAAGGTTAAGCATCTAAGGAAACAAGCAGAACACCATCACATGTCGGGTCGAAAGAATTAAGTCAAGGCTGGATTTCTAATTGAAATAAGAAGAAATTTAGTATAATGGTAGAGGTTATAGTTTATCCAGTTGACCAGAAAATCATATCAAGAAAATAGAGTACAAGAAGACGGGTTTTAGGGGGACATGATATACCTACACGAAGGTGAGCTCGTCTAGGTCTTGCATATAAGATTTGTTGGAGGGTAACAACTAGTATTACATTTCGAATATCAAAGTCACGATAAGGAACGTCAAGGATCTCAATTAGAAAGTGGGAGTTCAAGAGGTGGTAATTAATGCACAAAAATAATGAAGATCGAGTTAGTCATCTGCTTCTGATACTCTTAAGTTCATCTGGTCATAACTTGTCAATCATATCTTTACCTCACTAGTCTCCATATGAAAATTTAACCTTTACTTAAACCCTTACCATGACTACCGTAGGCAATTCCTAATTTCCAAACATCACTCTTGAAGCACGACCCTCACATTTAGGAATCAACATTAACCATTTATTTAAATTAACAAGTTATTTCACCTTGTCTTAAATTTGACCCAAAACCTCTAAATCCCGTTTACGAATTCCTTGAACTTGTTCAAATTGTTCTCCTCGTATTATTTAATTTAAATCTCTAGGCATTACAAAACTTATCTTTCATCATAAAATCAACTTCCGTATTTTCTTCGACATACACCCTTGAATATTATTCTCCTAAAAATATTTCACAACAATCTCTAAACTTCCATAACTTTCTGCTCTCTCTATCCCTAGTCATTTCCTCGCAACATCTTGTTTAATATCCTTATTAAACACAATTAACTTCTCTTTTCCATTACTAACCTTCTACATAGCCTCAGAGTAAAAGTTTTCCCCATAATCAATAACCAAGATTTTCTAAGTTCTCAAAACTAGGTTGACCTCTGATATCCTCATTAGTTTTGAATACACCTATAAACTATCTCATAACCCCAAAATTTCTCTAAATGTAATTGTTTCCAGATTCGCAGTATACATCTCCTTATTCTATTCGAGACCTTTACCACATTTCTATCTCAAGTTTCCATATGGAACACTCCGTATTTGATTTCCTTTAGATCACCATAAAATAACCAGTTACGTCTTCTCTGAGCTACATAATTTACGTCACTTCCTTGGCCTTCTTTATGCCAAAGATACGAAGATTCAAGGGTTTTGAAGTACATCTGGTAGGGACGACAAGATATGGGTAATTAATGTAATAAGACAGAGTTCAAGATAAGAGGTAAATAAGAATGCAAGGGAATAATGACGAGAAGGAATAATGAAGATATGTTCCTTTTTATCGGTTTAAACGAGAGGAACCCATCAACCTTAAATTCAATAGCAAGGAATGAGGGTGAATCCAATCAAGAGGAAAAGGAATTCCAATTGAAGTTCAAAATGAGTTTCTCAGGGGTCGTCCCAGAAATCTCTCAAAGAATCCTAAGTGTGATTGAGTACCTTGGATTTGAAAATATTAATCTAAATACAAAATTAAATCAACAACTACAAAATTTTATCAAAATCATCAACTAATACCAGGATTCAAAGTTCTACAATGAATCCACAAAATCAAATTCAAATCAAGGAAAAAGGTGAATCAAAACAAGGAAAAAGAATTTAAATCGGAATTCAAAATAAGATTCTCAAGGGTAAACCAAGGAATCTCTCAAGAAATCCTAACAGTGATTGAGTATCCTCTCATCCTAACACCTTAATTTATATATCCTATAGCAGGCTCGTAGTAGTACAACTAAGTCGTTGTGCTACTACGAAATTGCACTAATGCGATTCTCGACCTGCATGGGCCACCACTAAAAATGTGTCACGACACGCACCCTAGAGTTAGGGCACGAGAACGTAACAACGCCCAGCCTATGCCGCAGTGTCGACGGTAGAACGCTGTCCTAGGTCTCAATGCATCTAACAGTATAAGACTAAACAGTTTATACTCCCCGAATGGCGGTGACATAGCAGAATGTAAACTCAATCACATCTAAGGTAGAGCATAAAGGAAGATAGATAAAACATGAAATTGAAAAGAGGTACAACAAATAGAAATCTAAGTATCTAAGATACAAACTCAGAATACATCTCAAAACCCAAATACAGTAATCCATAAATACAACTCAAGATGACTGAAAATAAACTATAAGCAAAAACCCTAGCTATCTATGCAACCTCTACTGTCTCCTCTAGGCTAGCAGGCAACCTCCAGGCTATCTGTAAAATTTATCAATAGGTCCAGTCAGGACAGGAGCGAGCACATTACATCTCAACAGTTCATAGCAGGTTAGAAAATATAATCATATAGTAAAGTAAGATACTGGTACTGAAAGAAATGTTGTATGTAAACAGAGAGAGAGCTGTAATAGAAATATCTACTATAAATAGAGAACTAACATGTGGCTAGTGAGTCAGAGTACAATATAGACATGTAAATGGCATAGGAGATTCTGATAAGACACTATGGAAGAGATTCTGATAAGATACTACTTGGGTATTATTCACATGTCTACTTCTACTCCCCCGTACCCCCAATCAGTACACAAGGATCCAACCAAGTTATGTTATGATTCCGCGCAAATCCCCCGAAAGGTAATACATGGACGTCCCAAAAATAGGGATTCTAGGAGATTCTAGGATAACCAGTATATAGGATAGGAGATTCTAGGAGACTCTGTGATCATAAGAGTATATGTCACAAGTGATCAAAGAACCTATGAAGCATAGTGATATGACATGTAAGTGAAACACACAGAACATGTAGTACCCGATGCTCCCTAAGGATAACATCTCAAGAAGGGATCCGTATAGTACCAACCCGTGTGACCAATATGACAGTACAAGTAAAGTAATTTAATGCAAGAAATAATTCTAAGCAGGATATGAAATGATCAGAGAATGTACTCGCCTGATATCTGAATGTCCAAGGTAAAGATACTATCCGAGGAGAGGTGTCTGGCTCCTAATTAGAACAGCACAAGTCACGACATGTCCAGAAGGGTATTATAAAGTACTACAATGCATTCTACTTGAATCTAGGTCAAACTAGGCCAAAGTCAACCCTTGGTCAACTATGGTCAACTGCACTAGTCAAACTAAGTCAAACTAGGTCATGTACTAACCCAGTAAGTCTTACTAGGCCTAACCAAGAATATTCTAGCAAGCACACATCAATACAAGGCTATACAAGCCAACATACACCCAACTCTATATAGCATGCAATTATTCAATACTCAAATAGGCAAGAATTCAATTGGATATACACTAGGTAATCTATTACTTTAAGCTATATATTTCTACATATATATACACATGCATATATTGGTATTCAACATTAGGTCTATAATCATGGTATTTTAAATGGTTATATAAACTTATATATTACAACACAATATGCTAACATATATATAATATACATACATAGCTAAGTTAACTATATTCATAATTACTTATTTAAGAGGCTATGTGTGTGTATGTGAACATGGGAAAGGGGCAAGTGAGGGTTAAACGGGCATTCATAGTGTATACATATCAAAGAGTGTCAAAGTGTAAGTGAACAATGTGTCAAGTGTGATAGTGTCAACATAGTGTAAGGGGGTACATGAGGTAATATAGGATTTATGTTAACATAGAACATTACATCACATTAACTTGTATATTGCATATATTACATCTATTATTACATTACATTCATGCTTGCATTCATTCATCATTCATTTATTCTCTTGCACTGCTATATGCACCATACATTACATACTATGGAACCTACATATTCATTACAAGCCATACTTATACATGCTTACATTAGATAGGATACTTATACCTCATACATCATTTATTTAAACATTTACTCATGCTTGTATTCTATATTTAATTACATAATGTATATACATTAACATGGGTTAAAATCAATAGAATATTATATTACACACAAGGGTGCACAAAATGCATATGCCGAATAGTAACTCCTACTAATAATCAATATTGTACCATCTCAGCATGAATTAAAATCTAGGATTAAAGTATGTTATAGATCTATGTGTTAGCTTTCCGAAACTTCAAACGGATCGCATTTTTCGTTTCCGGAAACTCCCGGAATCGCGAAAATACCGATAACGCGTTTGTCTTTCGTACAGCTGACACTCAAATAATTCTCCAGAAAGTTTCAGAAAGAATTAGGCCTATTAATATATGTTTTTGGAAATCTAACTTCAATACGCTTCTTTTAAAAAAATAGAAGATTAAACCGAGCTTTGAGCTAGAAGTTATGACATTTCTAAGTTAGGGATGAAATTAAAAACGTAGATAAAAATTATGACAGATTTGGATAGTTTGAGACAAAAGAACACAAGTATATAACATAATATATCAAGAACTCACTCTCTATACTAATATATATATATGAGACACTATAGAACACATCTCCAATACAAAAATATGAAGATTAAACATGTAATAATTCATTCATACATAACAACAACACATATTGTGTCCAAATTTGGGGTTTTTCCATATAGACAAAACCACAACACAAAGGACACTCCTATGACCTCCAATCCCTATGCTTCGAATGGCCAGGATGCCACCGCTAGATATAGAAACTCGGATGGTTGATGGATGAAATCTGCGTAGACTTGACAGTCTTTGTACTTTCGTGTATAATCTATTGCATCCGCAACCATCATGGGCCAGTAATAGCCGATTTGGCGAAGGCGGTCTTGTAATTTTGGGCCAGGCTGATGGGCCCCGCAGACGCCGTCGTGAGCTTCGCGTACAGCTTCCTTGGCTTTTGTATTTTACAGACACCGAAGCAGTAATCCATCGTATGATCGTCGATACAACATTTTTGTCTTATATGGTAGAAGAATCTGAGGGAACGTCTTTTGATAGAAGTGGCTTCCTTTTGATTCTCTGGCAGGATGTCATAGACTACAAAGTCAATAAATGGTTGTCTCCAGTCTGGTACTTCGTCAACAGTCAGAACGGAGTAACTCTCCACACATTGAACATTATTCTTGGGACAGACTAATTCACGGCCTATTATGTCAACTAAGTGGTGAGCATGATTCGGAACCGCTAAGGAAGCGGCAAGGCCTACCAGGGCATCGGCTTCAATGTTCTGTAGCCTGGGAACGTATTCTATGAAGAACCCTTCTAAGGACGAGATGATGTCCATTTCTATTTGGTGATAGGGGATCATGTCTTCATAGTGAACCTCGTATGAGCCCCGAATCTGGTTGACGATTAGCTGCGAATCGTCGTATGCTTCCAGATACTCTACCTCCAGCTCTTTTGCGAGCCGGAGGCCAATGACTAAAGCGTTGTACTCAGCCACATTGTTTGAATAGGGCTCCATGAGAGAGTAGGCCCGATTGATCACCAGCCCGGAGAAAGAGATCAGCACTACTCCGACTCCAGTGACGATGTTGCCTTTGGGCCCAGTTCTGGAAGTGCCGTCGAAGAACATTCACCAGATGGCATCATGGGAAACCGTATTTGAATTGGCAACCTCATCAGGAATCTCTTCATCTATCCTGGTTGACTCCGAACCTGGATGAGCTGCTAAAAAGTCTGCCAGAGCTTGACCTTTAACCGCTTTCTGTGGGACGAAGATCTTGTGGTAGGGGGACAGTAATATCGCCCAGGTAGCGAGACGAGAGCTGAGCGCGCCTGGCTTAGTTATGAGGACCCTGAGGGGGTTAATTCTTGATACGACATGGATGGTTTGTCCCGTGACGTAGTGTCGTATTTTCTGAATGGCGAACACCAGAGAAAGGCATTCCTTTTCTACGGCAGTGTATCGGTGCTCCAGCCCCATTATCATTCGGCTGAGGTAATATATAGCTTTCTCATGGCCTGCATCATTATTTTGTGCTAGTAGGCATCGAGAGAATGCTCCATAGGTCGCACATAGAGCAGGAATAGTTTTCTAGCAACCGGGGCTACGAGGACTGGAGGGTTTGTCAGGTATTCCTAGATGCTGTCGAAGGCGCGCTGACATTCTTCATCCCATACGAATGAAATGCCCTTTTTCATGAGGTAGGTGAATGGCTGACATCGTCCGGAGAGGTTAGAAATAAACCTCCTGATGTAGGCCAGCCTTCCTTGAAGGCCTCGAAGTTCACAGAGATTTATCGGAGGACCCATCTCCAATGATTGCCTTTGTCTTCTCAGGGTCTATGTGGATACGCTAGGAAGTAATGATGAAACCCAAGAACTTCCCGCTGGATATGCCTAAGAAGGATTTTGTGGGATTCATCTTCAAATTATGCGCTCGTATCACGTCGAACACTGTCCTCAGATCATTCAGATGATCTTCATTAGAGCGGCTTTTGACGGCAATATCGTCGATGTAGTATTCCACTGTCTTGTGCAGGTGGTCTCTAAAGATGATGCTCATACCTCTTTGATAGGTGGCGCTAATATTCATTAAACCGAAAGGCGTGACTGTGTAGCAGTATGTGCCAATTGGTGTTTGGAATGATGTATGCTTTTTGTCATCAGGGAACATCTTGATTTGGTTGTACCCCGAGAAACCATCCATGAATGACATACGCTCGAAGTCGCAGGTGTTGTCAATCATAATGTCTGTGATAGGAAGAGAAAATTCATCTTTGGGACATACCTCGTTCAGATTGCGGAAGTCGATGCAGATTCGAATCTTCCCATTCTTCTTGAGGACTAGTACTATATTGGCGACCCAGTCTAGATGTTGTTCCTCGCGGATGAAGCCACTAGCTATCAGCTTGTTGACCTCAGCTTCAATGGCATTTATGATGTCGGGACAGAACCATCGTTGCTGTTGCTTGACTGGTTTTGCGTCCGGTCGAATATTGAGTTTGTGAAGTGCAACCTCAGGATTCAGTCCTGGCATGTCTTCGTAGCTCCAGACGAACGCGTCGATATATTCTTTGACGAGTTGTAGTAGCAATTCCCGCTCTTCGTCTGTCAGATTCTTATTGATGAAGATGGGCTTTGGAGAGGACTCATCGCCAAGATCAACTTACATGACCTCATCTTCAGTGGGAGGCTCTCTCTGTTCGAACCGCTTCTCTCATTGTGCGTCTAGCTGTTTGGCTCACGGCTCTAACTCAAGAATTTCGAGAATGTCTTCATCTTTTTCATAGACGTCGGTGAATGCCATATTGACAAACAAGACTTTCCTGAATACGTTTCCGATGCTGACATCTGAATCAGAAGTTGGTGATCCGGTTGAGTGTGAATGCCAGTCGCATTCCTTATCTGAGCTTTCAGGGGTTGTTGCAGGTGTAACGTAACCTAGCCCATATCTGGTTTTGTTGTAGTAATCTCGTGGTTTCCTAGCCGGGACCGACAATTGTAAGGGTAACTGCCGTCCAGTGCCGTAGTTCAAACCTGGTGTAGTTTCCAGATCATACCCCTATTTTTGTATGAGGTACTTGGATTAGGATCTATACAGATAAAGAGGCAGTCTTCCAGTATCGGGTTCGAGATCAACTTTTTCTATCTTGAAGGGTTACGGATCATTCTTCCGACCAAAGATGATTGGATGATCCGCTCCCTCGACTATGCAGTAAGCATCTTCCACTGGGGTAAGTTGGTTTGCGGTGTAGACATTTGTCACCTGTGTGTGTAGGTAGGTGCCTATACCGTGTTCCATAGCATATATTGTACAAAGCCTATTAATCTTGAGGTAGTTCAAAGATAGCCCTTTATTGATAAAATAAGGTATCTTTTCCAGTAGGATTACATCATCTACGGATGGAACATCAGTATGAGCAGCCACATACTTGGCCAGCTCTGGCTCTTCTTCAACCACCCCATGTGTCAATGTAGATTGGGAGGATGACTTGGACAGCTTAATCATCAGGGGCTCCATGGGTGGAGCAGAACATGGAGTCGTTGGCGTACTAGTCACCCCCAGTTTAGTGTTTGGTGTTGGGCGGGGAGTTGTTGGCTGGCTAGCAGTCCTCGGCTTAGCGTTCGGCTACCGATTTATTTGGAGAAGACGAATCATCATCGACTTGACAGAGGGATCGAGCTCCTCTATTTGTTGCTGACTCACTCTAGGTAGCCTGATTGTTAGTGGCTCTGTCGTGGGTCTTGGCACTTGGCCAGACCTTGGTAGTCAGATTATCATCTGCTCCTCCTGTGCAGAGAGGCTGATTGCGTCCTTACGCAGAATGGCCGTAAGGGGTGCAGTTCTGCCAGGTTTGCAGGCTTGGAGGTGGATCGTTAGAGGTTCTTTCGATCCAGTTGTCGCCTCAGTTGGAGCTTGAATATCTTCTTCGACAAGGTGCCTTTTTGACTTCTCATACAAGCATGAGTCGGAGTAGTAAGATTCGACCCCTTTAAAGGGATCGATGTCGGCAAATTCTGTCCTCACGAAGCCATGCTTATCGACGTACTTGAAGCATTGGTGCAGTGTGGAAGACACGATCATGTAATCGTATATCCAAGGATGCCCCAGGAGAATATTGTAGGAAGTATCCGCATCTATGACGTAACAGGTCACTTCTGATTGAAGATCGCCGATTTGGTATTTCAGACGAATCTTTTCGATCGGATAGCTTCTGCCTGAATTGAAACCACTAATGACGGTGCTTGTTGTTTGCCATTGATTTGTAAAAGAACAGAACAATTATCGGAGGACTGAACTTAGACTCACAATACAAACTCGCTTGTACAAAGAAAGCCTAGGGACAAAAACCTAGGTACAGCAATCTAAGTACAATTATTTATTTTAGATTCTGGGGGGTGACGATAGAGGCTCGGGAAAGCGACGGAAGCTACCTTACTCCTTCGACGATCGGATGCAGCCTTGGCTCTAGAGAAGAAGTACTTGGCATTGATGAAGAAATGCTCTCTTTGTTCTCTCTGTATGCTCCTCTCTGCTTTGTCTGTCTGTGTCTCTATCTCCGTGTGTCTCCTCTTTTGCAAGGGAATGGCACCTTGCTATTTATAAGAGTGGGGAGCATTATTAGGGTTTTGAAATGATTGTCCATTCTTAAAAGTCGGCGGCCTGAGAGTTAATTAATCTGGGCCGTCCATCTTGCATATAATAGATTTAAGCAATTAATCTGATTGTATTAAATCTCCGTGGATAATAAATATTGATCGCCATGGATATTTTCGTTTTGTAATGGCCTGCCACGTGTCTAATTTGCTCGATTTGATTTGATCCGGGCACTTATTGTAACAAATCTGATTAGGATTTGTTAACACCCATAATTTCAGGAAGATAAGACTGCCATGTGTCTTAATTATCTTGGCAGAGCCGCAGATAAGTGGACCGTGTGAGGCTACATGGCCGCATGAAGATGGACAGCCGCATAGGGATGAACAGCCGTATGAAAATGGACAGCTGCATGGGAGTGGACAGCCGTATGGGAGTGGACAGCCGCATGCTGATGGGCGGCCGCATAAGAGATGCAGCCGCATGCTGATGAGCGGCCGCATAAAGGATGCAGCTGCATGAAGATGGACGGCCGCAGCCGTATGCCTCGGGATTAAATGGATTCCTCCAGCTGTGAGAAGATTTTCTCCTCTTCTCTATGGATGTGCCATTACATCAGCTATTATTGTACCTTTTTTTTAGAGCTGTCATTTGTCAGAGCTGTCAGCCGTCATGGCATTAAATGCAGCAAAATATAAAGAGAAGAGCTGTTGAAGGCCACGTGGCTCCTCTCTGGGCCGCATGGAATTATTCGAGCCGCATAGACTCTTGAGCCGCATTTATCCCTGAACCATATGGGCTCTCTGAGCCGCATGTATCCCTGAACCGCATGGGGGTTCTTGGCCGCATGAACCTTTCTTTATTCTTTTTCATGCTTCTACAAGACCTCCTTCAAAGTTTTCAATTTGCTAAATTGAAATACTTTGAATAAGAAGCATGGCTATGTATAAACTCTTCTGGTCGCATAGGATGTTTTGGCCGCATGAGTGTCTCAGCCGCATAGTCCCCTCTGCCGCATGGCCATCTGAGCCGCATGGTTGTTCCAGCCACATGGCCATCTGAGCCGCATGGGCTCCTTGCTACGTCTTCATACCATGTATGCAACTATTTTGTATCGATTACCCTTGATTTGCTGTCAGATTCAAGGCCGCTTTTTGGGGCAGGATCCCAAGAGTTTAGCATTAAATAATCAGATCGCCTTGATAACCGAAGAGTCGGTTATTCTGTACACGAATCGATGCGTCGGTCCATTGGGGTTCTGCCTACAAATAGCAGGGTGTTTGGAAAAGACTTTTTTTTCCTTTCTGCTATTACCCTAGCTCTCTTGTCTTCGTCCTTCTTCTCTGATCATAGTAATGGCTCCCAAGAAGACTATTGCGGCAAAGAAGGCAGTGTCTTCATCGACGGCGAAGGATAAGAAAGCTGCTTCTGCAGCGACGAATGTGGCAGCTCCTCCGCCAGCTGACGTGCCCGTAGTTCACCTCGACGTCCACCCCACTATTGATGGTAAGGACCTTTGCGTGAGTTTGAAACCCTAACTGTCATGGCTACGTCGCATATTTTATGCGCGAGCCTTCATCTTTATGTGTGCCGCATGTAAATCTCATAGTCAAGCTGCTAGCCGCATGAGAATCGTTGTTGTGGCCGCATACACACTTCGTCGACGAAGCCATATAGGCTACACTGAGCCGCATAGACTCATACGAATTTGTTTGTCATATGAACAGCGTAAACTTATCCGAACTCTGAGAGCCATATGAGGGCACTGCCGCATGAACCTTCGCTGAACGGAGCCGCATAAGTATTTTTCTGGGTTGAGTCGCATGAGGCTCCATTAAGTTGGAGCCGCATAAGCTCGAAAACATCAATCGGTTCTCTTTATCCATATTTTTTGACTTATTTTCTTTTGCCTTCCTTTTTCAGTGAATTCCCAGTTAACGCTGCGGTGGAATCTCTAGTGGGTCGTGCTCAGGCCGCTATGGGCAATAGGTACGATCAGATAGTTCGGTATGTGGCGGACCACCTTCCTAGTGACGAGCCTTTGACGAGGATAAATGCCCTCAAGAACCAACCTTTCCACTTCCTATGTGCCATGATAAATTCGGGAAAATTAGAAAGGGAATACCTGAAACCTGTATTCTTCTTTGGAGACGCTTTGACTGTGAAGAACAGCCAAGTCCTGGATATATTAGAGAACTGGAGCTTCATTTCTAACGGGATTGCGATTCGCATCCCTCAAATGGAGCGCCACTTCCCACTATCTTGGTTTAATATGTTCCCGCTGGACAGGAAGATGGAAGAGTCTTTGACTCCTACCCGGAATGGGATGTTTGTGGGCGACATCTATTACAACGACAACATAAAGTCAGTGTGTGCGGGCAATGTGCATGCCAGCCGTTATGTAATGGGATTGGCCCCGGGTGCTTTCTTGAATGTGCCGGGTCCCAATTTCACGTTTTCTTCAGCCTATACTTTCCTGAACCTACTTGCTAGGAAAGGATCCTATCCAATCGGCCAGTTGGCACTCCCAAGTTGGATACACCCCATCCCCTCATGGATCAATCTGTCTATGTGGATCTCGCAAAAGTATGAGACTTTTCTGCATGAGGTTTGTCTTTATCTCGCAAAAGTTATTCATGGCTTTGCTGGAGATGTACAACTGTTGTACGGGAACCTTCTATACCCCTGTAGGGGAAATGGGGCTTGCACTCCATGAGATGCATGCTATTTCCAAACTTCCTTAGGGGGATGAAGCTTTTGAAGCATACACTCCCACGAATGAGGAGTTCGAAGAGCTGGAAGAACGATACCCTGGATTCGTGGCTACTTATCAGGAAATACTATGCCATTATAGTACGTACCAGCAGATAGCCAAGAAGGAAAGCAGCTCGGAAGGGAATGCTCCCCATACTAAGGACTGGGTGAACTATCTCTTCTCGACGGGAGCCTCAGGCCGAGTTACTTCCCGATGTCCTCAATCCCGGGAGGCGGTTCAGGCTTTGATGTCGTCGACAAAGAGGGTGGCCTCCACCAGCGACAGATTTGGGAGCCAGACCGACTCTTTTGGTTATTTTTATCAGGATACCCAAGAGCTGTCAGAGAAGGCGCTCCTAGCAGGATTTTTGATGGTATGGCTGCGGAATTGCGTAGTCTCAGGAGGAGCTGGTTCTATTGAAAGGATCAGCCGTAATTTTATTCTTCCTACTGTGAAGCTAGTTTTTAGAGTGAAACTAGCTCTTCTCCGGGCCATGGTGTGTAGCATACACCGTGGCCTCTATACTTTTACGTCCAAGGTCATCGCCCGCGAGGTGACAAAAGACTTTGAAAGGATCGAGCTGTCCCATCATTATCTGATGGGGTGGCTATCAATGCAATACCGGTCTTTGATGTGACCGGGTTCTGAAGATGACATGATTACTGATGATGCTTTTATCTTCCGTTATCGCAATAAGTCTTGGAAGTATGATACTATGCGTGCCTGCCGGATGGCGCTGGCGAGAGCAGATAGGTACAACTTTTTCGTATCCATCCCTCGTTTCACTGCTGAGGAAATAGCGGACGTACATCTCGACGGTATTGGTCCTCCTCAACTTTTAGATGACCAGATGCTTTTGTGGTTGCGTAACATCCGCCCCGCGCAATTGTATACCGCAACCGTAATGTTGCCTTTCTGGAACCTTACTTGTCCAGCAGGTTTGCTCGTCAGTTTGGGTACAACCAACTTTTTCTGGATAGTCCATGTTCTTGTTTGGGTTTTGAAGGTAGCCTCCTTGATGGCATCAGGGCCTGGCATTACTATGATACATTTCATACCCATGCCACTTTCTCGGTTCCTGCCATTGAGGCGTCGGTGGAGATTTTGTATATGGCAGCCTTGTACCATGTCATGGCGAACAAGCTTCCTATTGGTTTTAGCCCGGGTACCAGTTTTATTATTGGTACTGGCTTGGATGAGAAGCCCCAAGGGGCCAAGACGAGGAAGAAGAAGAAGAATAGAGTCAAAGTGCCAGACTCAGACTCTACCACTGCGGATGATAAGGACGAGGAGCGTGATGCAGATGACTCTTCCTTTTCGGTGGAAGATGCTGGGGCAGATCAACCGCCTGTTTCGTTAAATGTGATGGCAGCGGATCAGCTACCCGTCGCACCTGGTTCTGTACGGAAGCGTAACAGACAAATTTCTCCTGTTGGCGGTATTCCTCACTCCCGAAAGTTGGCTGCGACCAGACGTCGCAGGCTAACTATAAGGGAGAGAAGCGAGGAGGTCGACCTCGCTTCGGAGGTAAAGCAAATTACTACCATTTTTATTCAGTTCTTCGTTTCTTCCAGTTTTGATCTTTAATCATTTTCCTTCCCTCCCGTAGGTGTCAGAAGAAGAGGAATCTCAAGTTGTCGAGGTCATGACTCAAGATGACGGGGGTTCCGATGGACCTGTCCCTGAAATTACTAAATTTTATCAAAATGACGCTGATCGAGTCGTACCTCCTCTAGGGTGGCTGGGACAGAAGAGCCAGCAGAATTTAACTTGGAGGTCGCAGGTGAGGAGAATTTTAACTTGCAAGGAGGCCTCCATGCTCCTCCCCTGGTAAGATAAGGCAAATTTTAACTTGCAAGGAGGCCTATCTGTTCAATCATCACATCCTTCGGATTACGTCGATAGATGGTTCCTATGGACATACAGGTCCTGCCTCTCCAGTGCCGATAATGGACATTGTTGAGACAGGCTCTGCCGAAGGGACATTGGCGGAGAGGAGTGTACCTCCTCCCCTTCTGATTTGTCTTGAGGGGCCTCCCGCTGTCTCGAGTTTGGAATGTCAAGTGGTGGGACAACCGGGGCAGGGAATAATGGTCCTTGCGTCTTCTTCTGCTCAGGCGGCTCTGATTATTGACCTCTCTGCCCTGCCAAGTGTCCAGGCTCTTCGAGTGGCGGAGGAAGAGTTAGCCACTATTCGTGCATCGTTCCACTCGTAATTTGTCCCCTTGGTGGCAAGTTCTAGCGCACCTCCTTCGACGTTGCCGGCCATGCTTTCTTTGACGCCGTCCTCTATAGAGGTTCTGGACGAAGCGTTACAGGACGTGGTTGACAGCTTTTACCGTCACTTGAAGAGGGGGATAGCGACTGCTGTGAAAAGAGGGACCTCTCTTGTCTTGGCCCGACAATGTGCCCAGGGTCAAATTGATATCCTTAAGACTCTTTCTGGTGGGGCAGGGGTAGCCGCACTTTTGGAGGCAAAATTACTAGAGGCTGATCAGCTGGTAGCCCAGCTTCAGGTGCTGCGGCGGGCTGATCTGTCTGCTGCTATAGATCAGGAACGCGGTTTCCTCACAGCTGCTGTAGAGAAGATAAGGGCTGCTCAGGATAAGACCAGGTCGGCCATATTGAAGGACCTCCGCGATCTGTCTGATCGATATGATAAGTTGAGCCGTGAGATTGCAGATGTTACAGCTCGGGAAGCGACTGCCTCCCGTGGGGTCATTGACATACGGGAGCAGATCCTTGATCTTCAGAGGAAGTTGACTTTCCTGGAGTCTGAGCTTGAGGTTGTCCGTACCAAAAGGGGGCTAATTATCCAGGAGGCTGACAGAGTGAATCGAGCTTCGGCTTGTCTAAAAATTGCCCTGAAGAAGTTGGAGGACGACTGGAAGGCACACATGGACTTGGATAATGTGGAGCATTTATCCCAGGAAGCGGAGCGTCGAGCTAAACATCGGCTTGGTCGGGGGACCACCTTGGTGAAGAACAGTCACTTGGAATTATGTAATGCTGAACCATAGACGGCCTTTTTCTCCTTTTTTGTTTTCGTTCTTTTCCTTTCTTTAAATAGGACATTGTCCCTAGAACATGTAGTACTTATTGCCTTCCAAATAAAAGAGTATGCTTTATTCCACCCTTTATTTGTACTGTCTGTTGTGTTTGTGGTGTTATGGTGGCGTTTGCCCCACATGGGGGCTTGTTTGTGGACCTGTTACCCCTGGCATACCTGGGTTTTAGGTACGGATAACAAGTTTGATGGGGAAACCTAGAACAATCCTACGGCAAGGTGGTCATCGATGCTCCTAGTATCGGAAGAAAGAATGCCATGGAGCAACTGGGATCCCGGGGCATGATGAGGAATGATGTGCATGTACTAGGAAAATTAGCACAGCGTTTGTAGTCAACAGAGGACTTTTGTGGGCCTACTATCCTTGGCGTACCATGGCTTAGGATACGGATAATAGGATGAAAGGGAACCAACATACTTACTCAGAGGTAATGAGGACATGGCAAGTATGGGGGTTTTACCGCAGAGTCTTCCTACTCAGAGGTAATGAGGACATGGCAGGAGTGGACTCAACAGAGGATATTTATGGACCTATAGAGAAAATCTGTGGGCCTATTATCCTTGGTGTACCTTGGTTTTAGGTACGGATAACAAGTTTGATAGGGATATCTAGAACAATTCTACGGCAAGGTGATCATGGACGTTCCGGATATCGGGAGAGAGAATGCCATGAAGCAGCTGGGCTCCCGGGGCATGATAAGGAATGATGGGCCTGTACTAAGAAACTTAGCAAAGGATAGTTGTGGGCCTACTATCCTTGGCGTACCCTGGCTTAAGATACGGATAATAGGATAAAAGGGAACCAACATACTTACTCAGAGGTAATGAGGACATGGCAAGTATGGAGGTTTTACCGCGGAGTCTTCCTACTCAGAGGTAATAAGGACATGGTAGGAGTGGACTCAATAGAGGATATTTGTGGACGTATTAACCTTAGCGTACCCTAGGGTTTTTTAATTTAGTACGGATAATAAGTCGAGAGAGGACCAACATATTTACTCAGAGGTAATGAGGACATGGCAAACAGGAGGGTTTCTTCGATGGAGCCTTCCCCCTCAGAGATAATGAAGACATGGCAGGAGTGGGCTCCATGAAGGGGTACATGGAACGACTCAGAGGTAATGAGGACAGGAAAGTTCTATGTAGAAGGGTGATTTGTTTTTGGCGGAAGTGAAATGACTCAGAGGTAACATCGACGTGGTCGTTTTGGAAATTTTGTGGATCCGTTACCCTTTTTGTGCACTGAGAGTGCGGGTAGTGGATCATGAGGGAGGAGCTCTTGTAGAGAAATAAGTTCAGAGGTATGATCATACATGACTTACTACCTAAAAGAGTGAACGGAATGTGAGTTCAGAGGCACATGCGGGTACATAACTCGATAATCTGGAAGAGTTGGAATGCGAGTTCAGCGGTACCGAAAGAGTACATGACTCGGCGATCTGGAATTTAGATAATGTGAGTTCAGCGGTACCGGAGGGTACATAACTCGGCAATCTGGGATTTTGTGAATGTGAGTTCAGCGGTTCCGGCTGGTATATAACTCGGTGATCTGGAATTTGGAATATAAGTTCAGCGGTACCAGCGGGTACATGACTCGATAATCTAGAAAATGTCGTTTAGACATAATATTTCTTCAAGAACTTGCCGTTGACGGACAGCATGAGTAAGTCTCCATTTTGTTTTACGAAGCGGTAAGCACCGTTGGAGAATACGGCCTCAATGATAAATGGACCTTCCCATTTTGGCTGGAACTTGTCGGCGGTCTTGTGAGTCATGACCATCGGCCTCCGAACTGCCAGAACGAGATTGCCCAGTTGGAATGTTCTGAATTTAACCTTCTTGTTGAAGGCTCCGAAGATGCGTGCTTGGTATAGCTCGATTCTTTGCTGAGCCAAGAGGCATTTTTCATCTAAGGCCTCCAACTCTTGTAGTCGGCGATGGTAATTATCGTCTGTCGTCAATTGGTAGATGAGAGCAACGCGGAGCGAGGGGATTTGAGTCTCCAATAGGAGAACTGTCTCACTCCCGTACACTAGGGAGAATGGTGTGTTTCTAGTGGCCGTTCGGACTGTAATACGGCACGCCCATAAGCATTCACCAAGCTTCTCGTTCCAGTCGCTTTTATTGGACAATACAAACTTCTTGAGTAACTTGATGATGGTTTTGTCGAATGCTTCTGCCAACACATTCGCTGCCGGATTGTATGGCGTCGAAGCAATATTCTGGATGCGGTGCTTGTCACAGAACCGTTAGAAGGCGTGGCTTGCAAACTGCGGACCATTATCGTGGATGATCCTTCAGGGCAGTCCAAAGCGATAGATGATGTGATGCTTGAGGAAGCTGATCACGTTTAAAGTTTTGACTTCTGCAAGCGGAACATCTTCTGCCCATTTGAAGAAGTAGTTCGTGATTGCGAGTATGAAGCGATGTCCTCGGGAGAAAGGTGGAGTAATCGGACCGATGATATCCATTCCTCATGCTTCAAATGGCCAGGATGCCACTGTCGGGTGTAGAAATTCGGATGGTTGGTGGATGAAGTCCGCGTGGACTTGGCAAGCTTTGTACTTTTTTGCATAGTCTATCGCATCTGCTATCATCGTTGGCCAGTAGTAGCCCATTCGCGTACGGCTTCTTTGGCTTCTGCGTTCGACAGACATCGAAGCAATAATCCATCGTAGGATCGGCGATACAGCATTTTCGTCTCTATATCGTAGAAGAATATGAGAGAACGCCTTCTGATAGAGGTGGCCTCTTTCGGGTTCTCGGACAGGATGTCGTAAACTACAAAGTCCATGAATGGTTGTCTCCAGTCTGGGACTTCGTCGATCGTCTGAGCGGAATAACTCGCCACGAATTAAACGTTGATCTTGGGACAGACCAGTTCATGGCCTATCACATCCATGGATTGATGAGTATGATATGGCACTGCTAGGGAAGCGGCAAGGCCTGCTAAAGCATCGGCTTCGATATTTCAGAGTCTGGGAACATGTTCGATGAAGAACCCCTCGAACGACGAGATGATGTCGATCGCTATTTGGTGATAGGGGATCAGGTCTTCATGGCGGACTTCGTATGAACCCCGGATCTGAATGACGATTAACTGTGAATCGTCGTATGCTTCAAGATATTCTACCCCCAACTCTCTTGTAAGTTGGAGGCCAATGACCAAAGCGTTGTACTCGGCCACATTGTTATAGCAAGGTTCTGTGAGGGAGTAAGCGCGATCGTTCACCAATCCGGAAGGAGAAACCAGCACCACCCCGACTCCGACGACGATATTGCCCTAAGGTCCGGTCCTTGAGGCGCTGTCAAAGAACATTCGCCATATATCATTATGAGAGGTTGCATGCGAGTCGACAACCTCATTTGGGATTCTTTCATATATTCTGGACGACTCCGAGCCTGGGTGGGCTGCCAAAAAGTCTGCCAAGGCTTGACCTTTAACAGCCTTTTGCGGGACGAAGATCATATGGTAGGGGGACAGTAATATTGTCCATGTAGCGAGGCGAGAGCTGAGTTCCCCTGGCTTAGTCATGAGGACCCTGAGAGGGCTGACTCGTGAGATCACATGTATGGTTTGTCCTGTGACATAGTGCCGCGTCTTTTGAATGGCGAACACCAGGGCGAGGCATTCCTTCTCTACGGCAGTATATCGGTGCTCTGGCCCGATCATCATTCGACTGAGGTAATATATAGCTTGTTCATGGCTGCATCGTTGTTTTATGCCAGTAAAGCACCGAGGGAATGCTCCATTGTTCGTATACAGAGAAGGAATGGTTTTCCAGCAACCGGGGCCACCAGGACTGGAGGGTTCGACAAATATTCTTTGATGCTGTCGAAGGCACGCTGACATTCTTCGTCCCATACGAATGAGATGCCCTTCTTCATGAGATGGGTAAATGGCTGACAATGCCCGGAGAGGTTGGAAATGAACCTCCTGATGTAAGCTAACCTCCCTTGGAGGCCTCGGAGTTCTCAGAGATTTCTCGGGGGACCCATCTCCATGATTGCCTTCGTCTTCTCAGGGTCTACGTGGATACCCTGGGCGGAGATGATGAAACCCAAGAACTTTCTGCTGGATACGCCCAAGAAAGATTTTGTGGGATTCATCTTCAGGTTGTGTGCTCGCATCAGGTCGAATACCGTCTATAGATCCTAGAGGTGGTCACCCTTACGGCGACTTTTGACAGCGATGTCATCAACATAGCACTCCACGGTCTTGCGTAAGTGATCCCTGAAGATGATACTCATAGCTCTTTGATACGTGGCGCCAGTATTCTTTAAACTGAAAGGCATGACTTTGTAGCATTATGTGCCAATCGGTGTTCGGAATGATGTATGCTTCTCGTCGTCAGGAGACATCTTGATTTGGTTGTACCCCGAGAAGCCATCCATGAATGACATGCGTTCGAAGCCGCATGTGTTGTCGATCATGATGTCGGTGATAGGGAGGGGGAATTCATCTTTGGGACATGTCTCATTCAGATTGTAAAAGTCGATGCAGATTTGAATCTTCCCATTCTTCTTAAGGACCAGAACTATGTTGGCGACCCAGCCTGGGTGTTGTTCCTCACGAATGAAGCTGCTGGCTATCAGTTTGTTGACTTCAGCTTCGACTGCATCCATGATGCCTGGGCGGATGCTTCGTTGTTGTTGTTTGACTGGCTTTGCATCTGGCCAAATATTGAGTTTGTGAAGAGCAATATCTGGATTTAACTCTGGCATGTCTTCATAGCTCCAGGCGAACACATTAATGTATTCTTTGACGAGTTCCAGTAGCGATTTTTGCTCTTCGTCTGTCAGGCTTTTGCTAACGAAGATTGGTTTTGGAGAAGAGTCGCTGCCTAGATCCACTTGTATAACCTCATCTTCAGTAGGAGGCTCTCTCTATTCGAACCGCTTTTCCCATTGTGCATCCAGCTGTTTGGCCCACGGCTCTAACTCGAGGATTTCAGGAATGTCTTCATCTTCTTCGTAAGCGTCGGCGAATGCCATGTTGACCGACAGAACTTGTTTGAATATGTCTCCGATGCTGGTGTCTAAATCAGAAGTTGGTGACCCGGTGGAATGTGAATGCCAGTCGCATTCCTCATCTAAACTTTCAGGGGTCGTTGTGGGCGTAACATACCCTAATCCACATCTGGTCTTGCTGTAGTAGTCCCGTGGTTTGCCACCCGGGACTGGTGGCTTTAAAGGTAATCGTCGCCCAGTACCGTAGTTCAAGCTTGGCGTAGTCTCTAGATCATACCCTTGTTTTTGCATGAGGTATTTGGATTGGAGGATATAAAGATACAAAGGCAGTCTCCCGGCATCTGATTCAAGATCGACCTTCTCTATGGTGAAGGGTTATGGGTCGTCCTTCCGGCCGAAGATGATTGGATGGTCCCCTTCCTCGATTATGCGGTAAGCGTCTTCCACTGTAGTAAGCTGGTTTGTGGTGTACACATTTTTCACCTGTGTGCGTAGGTGAGTGCCTATACCGTGTTCCATAGCATACATTGTACAAAGCTTATTAAGCTCGAGGTAGTTCAAAGATAGCCCTTTATTGATGAAATAAGGTATCTTTTCTAGCAAAATTACATCATCTGCGGAGGGAACATCAGGGTGGGCAGCCAAATACTTGGCTAGCTCCGGTTCTTCTTCGGCCACCCCCTGTATAAATGAAGACTGAGAGGATGACCTGGGCAGCTTGATCATCAGGGGTTCTGCTGGTGGAGCAGAACGTGGAGTCGTTGGCAAACGAGCAACCCCCAGTTTGGTACTCGACGCTGGACGAGGAGCTGTTGGCTCGCTAGAAGCCCAGACCTTGCATCGGGGTGACGACTCTTCTTGGGAAGGCGTATCGTCATTGGCTTGTCGGAGGGGTTGAGCTTCTCCGTTTGTGGCTAGCCGACTCTAGACAACCTGGTTGTCAGTTACTCCGTTGTGGGTCTGGGCGCTTGGCCGGACCTTGGCAGCCGGATTATCATTTGCTCTTCTTGTGCCGAGATGCTGATTGCGTCCTTACGCAGAGTGGCTGTAAGGGGTACGAACTTTCCAGGTTTGAGAGCTTGGAGGTGGATCGTCAGAGGTTCTTCTGATCTTGCGGCTGTCTCGGTACGTGCTTGCACATCTCCTCCATCAAGGTGCCTCTTTGACTTTTCGTATAGGTAGGAGTCTGAGTAGTAGGATTCGACCCCTTTGAAGGGATCGATGTCGGCAAATTCTGTCCTCACAAAGTCGCATTTGTCGACATACTTGAAGCACTGTGCAGAGTGGAAGACACGATCATATAATTGTGTATCCAAGGGTACCACAAGAGGATGTTGTAGAAAGTGTCTGCGTCTATGACGTAACAGGTTACTTCTGAGTGAAGATCGCCAATTTGGCACTTCAAGCGAATCTTTCCAATAGGGTAGCTCCTGCCCGAATTAAAACTGCTGATGGCGGTGCTTGTTGGCGTCAGACGATGCATAGAAATACGGAGATGATGTAACAGACCCTTCCGGATGATGCTTATGGAAGAACCAGGATCAATGTGCATCCGATCCACTTTTACGTCGCTAATGTATCCAGTGTAATATAACGGGCGATCGTGCAGGTTGGTTTTGATAAGCATATCCTGCAGAATGAAGACAATGTTGGGCTTAGCTCCCGTGCAAGCGCTGTCTTGGAGATCTGCAGGCGGGCTCTCCCCTGTGAGGTTGACCTGAGCCAGATAGGCGTCGGCATTCTGGAGTGCATCGCTCAAAGCCGTGCGAACATCCTTTCAGAGTCTCAGGAGCTTGTATAATGACAATTTGCCCCGTGTGTTGGCCAATTGCCCCAAGATGTCAAAGTTGTAGGGCCTCTCCAGCCCCTGCGGTGCTTTTTTTGGAGGGATTTGTCAAAGCGAGTCTCCTTCGGCCTAGGCTTGTCGGTCGTCGGAGGCTGAGAAGGTCCCGAAGTGTCAATAGTAGCTGGCTGATGATCTTCAATCGAGTTATCAGCCCCAGGTTAGGATTGTACCCCAGACCGAGTGAAGGCGGCTGTGGCTTCTTCGATATCTACCAAGATTGTACGACAGGATCTGACTTTTCTACTCTTCTTCTTGCGAATGGAAGATGGTGTAGATTGAGTCACCTCGAGTACCAGGTCCGGATGGACCCACATGACCTCCCCCCGTGATGTGGTGAGGGGTACTAGGCCAGCAGCCTGATCTCGAGGAGGTGGAAGATTAGCAATCTACGTTGTCGCCAGAGGGATGGGGACCACACCGTCTTGAGTTTCTGTTGGAGGGAAGCTGCCAAATTGTACTGACATCATATTGGCTGCCACAGTTACCTCTTCGAAATCGATGGCCAGAGCGTTCGAATCGATGAGATGTTGGATGTATCGTTTTAGTTTGTAGCAGTCGTGTGTAGCATGGTGGACGTAGCGATGGTAAAGGTAGTACTTGGGCTCTCCATTTCTGCCGGCCGAGGTTTTCGTCTTGGTGGAGGGAACTGAATTCTATCTCCTTGTATAAGCATGTCCAAGATGGGCTTGACGTGGCCGTCTTCGAAGGAATAGGTCATTTGCGGCCATTGTTTGTCTGTCGGTTTTGACTCAGGTTTCTGTGCTGTGTCGGCCACCATAGCCTGCTTGCCCTTGTTGTCCCGATTGTTGGCGGAGCTACCCCCATTGTTATTGTTGGCATTAGGACGCCTGCCCTTGTCCTCTTCCTCTGAGATGTACAATCCCAGTTGGCGAGCATTCTTCAATCGTTCTTCGGAGCTAGTGGCACTGATAATAAACGTCTTCCAGTCCTTGAATTTACTTTCATCCATCCAAAGGCTGATTGTTGGAAGCAGTCTTTTTTGGCAAATTTTAATTAAGGAGGAATCTGGATTACTGGATGGCAGCTTCATTGCGGTTTGGCGGAACTGCTCAATATAGTTCCTTGTCAGCTCTTTCTTCCCTTGAACGACGTCCATGAGGGTGGACATTGTGATGTCCTGTCCTACTTCGTAGAATCTCTCCAAGAACAAGCGCTTGAAACTGGCGAAGGAGTGGATGCAGTTGTCTGGCAAGTTATGGTACCAGTTGAAGGTGACTCCTTCCAATGCCCCAATGAATAATCGTGTAAGGATGGCATCGTCATGGGACAGATGGTCGGTGGTGACCTCGAAGTAAGTTATGTACCGACTTATGGAGGTCTTTCCATTATATGGATTGATGTAGAATGGTTTATACTTTGGTGGAAAGGGAATATCCCTGCACTCAGCGGAATATGGTTGTCGTATCCTGAGGTCTTGGCAGTTTTCCAGGGCGTGGAACATGGCCCGGAGCTCCTGGACCTCTCTTCTTGCCTTCCTGGCTTCGTCTGCAGCGGTAGGAGCCGATATTTCAGGATGAATATTGCCCGGGTTTGGTGCCGTTGAGTTTGAGTCTGCATTGACTGCGGGGCCCAAATTTGTTTTGCCAGGTATTCCTCCTTGCAGAGTAGGGAGGGCTGCTTTGATCTCGTCCACGGATTTGACCAAAGTATGCAGTATAGCCTCCAGAGTGTCGATGCGTTGGCTATCACTGGGACCCTCTTGGTTGCTGTCTGTCATGAATACCGTCCTCACATTAGGAGAAGTGGAAGGGACGGTGGATGACGTACTCTCCGAATCATACCCCTGTAATAAGAAGTCATCGGGGTATGTCGGAATGTCTTCCTCTGGTCCGGACTCAGAACGAACAGTACCCCCAGCTTTCGAGTTTGTCTCGTCTTGGAAATTGTGGATGTCCTCGAAGTCATCGAGATTTGCTATATCTGTTGGGAGAGTTATTTCCCCCATCTCGTCTTCTTGGAACATCAGATTATCGTGGAGGTTCAGAGGAGTGCTAACCCCAGTTTCAGTAACCCCCAGTGATAATGACGATGAATCTTCCACTGTAGCAGATTTCGTCTTTGAACGGGTACCTTAGAAAACTCCGGTGGTGGGCACCCGCTTAGACGACAGTCTCTTAGTTATGGTGGTTGAAATCTTCGGGCTGGAAATATTTGTCTTCTTCCCTCTCCCATCGGTGGGGATTTTCTGAGCAGAGTTGCAGGAGACGACGGAAAGTGCCTCATCTTCTGAACATGGTTGTTGTAGTCTTTGGAAGACGGACTGTTGGTCTTCTCGTATCGTTGCATTATTGCAACAGCAGTTGACGATGACATGGGTGCAGTGACATCCGTGGGAGGATTCTTTGCACCCTGAGGCCCCCTCTCTTTCCTTACGCTTGTGGAGGATAACCTCACACAAGTCAGACGGGTCTAAAGCGACTATGTTTGCTCGCTGGATTTTGGGAACCTCTCTGTCCGTTTGTCGCCATATGCTGGACTCGAGTGGTTCTGTACAACATCCCATCAGAGGCCCGTATAACAGTATGTGGAACGTTCGGATGGTCAGAGGTCGGATCAGCGGACCGAGCTTGCCAAGCTCGTGCTGCCCTAGAGTTCTTCACTCTAGTGCATAAGGGCATATAGTAGGAAGAGTCTAAGTGGTGCTGGAGAGAGTCAGACATGTCTTCTTGGGAGCGTAAGTGATCAAGACCATAGGAGAGGCGGTCGAGGACTGAGCCGCGTGGAGCAGTCGGCATGCGGCTGGAATCAATAATCTTCATGCGGCTAGCAATCGTAGCCACATGGGCTTTCTTCATGTGGCTGGAAGTCTCGGCCGTATGTGTGTTCTCCATGCGGCTGGAAATCCTGGCCGCATGAGTGTCATGCCGCATGGTCATCATTCATGCGGACGGCAATCTTGGCCGCATGAGTCTTCGTTTTGCGGCCAGTGCCTTTGTTCGGTTTCTACATAGAGCACATAGAATCACTCTTTGCCCCTGCAAGTCCAGCATCGTAGTGCTTTCCTCTACCGGACTTGGGGATAGCAGAGTCCTCTATGGCTTGAAGTGGGGCCGCATGAGAGTCGCCTTCGCCATCTTGGGCGGTAGAGAGTACTCCGTCCAGAGCTTGGGGAGGAGCAAATGACTTTGGCCTCTACTCCCTGCGAGTCTTCTTTGTGCGGGTTCGCTTCTGGACCAGGCCAGCACTTCCTTCAGAGAGCATTTCTTCAAACGCCTGTTGGTCGAAGCGGACGACCATTTTATGTTGTGTGGAGCCAAGTTTGGCTGTATCCGATTGCATCACCAACTCCTCAGCCGTAGAGAAGTTTGTCCCCAGCAGAGTCGCCATCGTGTTTGCCATTGATTTGTAAAAGAACAGAACAATTATCGGAGGACTGAACTTAGACTCACAATATAAACTTGCTTGTACAAAGAAAGCCTAGGGATAAAAATCTAGGTACAACAATCTAAGTACAATTGTTTATTTTATTTTCTGGAGGGTGACGATAGAGTCTCGGGAAAGCGACGACAGCTCTGCCTCACTCCTTGGACGATTGGATGCAGCCTTGGCTCTAGAGAAAAAGTACTTGGTGTTGGTGAATAAATGCTCTCTTTGTTCTCTCTGTATGCTCCTCTCTCCTTTGTTTGTCTGTGTCTCTCTCCCTCTGTGTGTCTCCTCTTTTGCAAGGGAATGACACCTTGCTATTTATAAGAGTGGGGAGCATTATTAGGGTTTTGCAATGATTGCCCATTCTCAAAAGTTGGCAGCCTGAGAGTTAATTAATCTGGGCCGTCCATCTTGCATATAATAGATTTAAGCAATTAATGTGATTGTATTAAATTTTTGTGGACAATAAATGTTGATTGTCATGGATATTCGCGATTTGTAATGGCCTGCCACGTGTCTAATTTGCTCGATTTGATTTGATCCGGGCACTTATTGCAATAAATTTGATTAGGATTTGTTAACACCCATAATTCCAGAAAGATAAGACTGCCACGTGTCTTAATCATCTTGGCAGAGCCGCAGATAAGTGGGCCGTACGAGGCTATATGGCCGCATGAAGATGGACAGCTGCATGGGGATGAACAGCAGCATGAAGATGGGCAGCCGCATGGGAGTGGGCAGCCACATGCTGATGGGCGGCCGCATAAGAGATGCAGCCGCATGCTGATGAGCGGCCGCATAAAGGATGCAGCCGCATGAAGATGGGCGACCGCAGCCGCATGCCTCGGGATTAAATGGATTCTGCCAGCTGTGAGAAGATTTTCTCCTTTTCCCTAGGAATACGCCATTACAAAGCCATTATTGCACCTTTTTGTCAGAGCTGTCAGCCGTCATGGCATTAAATGCATCAAAAGACAAAGGGAAGAGCTATTGAAGGCCACGTGGCTTCTCTCTGGGTCGTATGGAATTATTTGAGCCGTATAGACTTTTGAGCCGCATGTATCCCTGAACCGCATGGGCTCTCTGAGCCGCATGTATCTCTGAGCCGCATGGGGGTTCTTGGCCGCATGAACCTTTCTTTATTCTTTTCCATGCTTCTACACTTGTCGACGTCAGACGATGCATTGGGATGAACAAACGGTGTAACAGGCTCTTCGGGATGATGCTTATGGAAGAACCAGGGTAAATGTGCATCTGATCCACCTTGATATTGCCAATGTATCCAGTATAATATAGAGGGCGATCGTGCAGTTTGGTCATGATAAGCATATCCTGCGGAGTAAAGACGATGTTGGGCATTGTGCCTGTACAAGCGCTGTCCTAGAGATCTGCAGGCGAGGTCTCCCCAGTGAGATTGGACTGAGCCAAATATGCGTCAGCATTCTAGAGTGCCTCGTTCAGCGCGATGCAAACATCTTTGGAGTGTCTCAGGAGCTCGTATAGCGACAATTTGGCCAGTGTATTGGCTAGTTGTGCCAAGATGTCGAAGTTGTAGGGCCTCACCATCCCATGGGGCGTCTCTCTTCAGAGCGGTTTGTCAAAGCGAGTCTCCTTCGGCCTAGGCCTGTCGGTTGTCGGAGGTTGAGAAGGTCCTGGAGCATCAGCAGTAGCTGGCTGATGATCTTCAGTCGAGTTACCCGGTGTAGGTTAGGATTGTGCACTTGACCGGGTGACGACAACCGTAGCTTCTTCGACCTCTGCTGAGATTGTGTGGCATGATTTGACTTTCCCACTCTTCTTCTTGCTGGTGGAGGGTGGTACGAACTGAGTCACTTCAGGTACCTTATCCGGATGGACCCACATGACCTTTCCTCGTGATGTGGTAAGGGGCACTGGACCAGTATCCTGGTCTTGGGGAGGTGGAAGGTTAGCGACTTCCATCCTTGCTCTGGGGATGGGTACTACTCCATCTTGAGTCTTTGTCTGAGGAAAGCTACTGAATTGTACTGACACCATGTTAGCTGTTACGGTCATTTCTTCGAAATCAATGGCCAAGGCCTTAGAATCGATGCGATACTGGATGTATCGCTTCAGTTGGTAGCAGTCTTGTGTAGCATGGTGGACATAACAATGATAGTGGCAGTACTTCGGGCCTTCTATCTCTGCAGGACGAGGTTCACATCTTGGAAGAGGGAGCTGAATTCGACCTCCTTGTATGAGCATGTCCAAGATGGCTTGACATGGACGTCTTCGAAGGAGTAGGTCATCTGAGGCCAGTGCTTCTCTGCCGGCTTCGGTTCAGGCTTCGAAGCTGTGTCGGCCACCATAGCCTGCTTGCTCTTGTTGTCTCGATTATTGGAGGGGTTACCACCATGATTGCTGTTGGTGTTATGGCGTTTGCCATTATCCTCTCCTTCTGAGACGTGTAATCCCAGTTGGCGAGCTTTCTTCAACTTGTCTTCTGCGCTAGTGGTGCTGATAATGAAAGTCTTCCAATCCTTAAACTGACTTTCGCCCATCCAGGGACTGATTGTGGGAAGCAGCCTCTTTTGGCAAATTTCAATCAAGGAGGAATCGAGGTTACCGGAAGGCAACTTCATTGTGGTTTGACGAAACCGTTTGATATAATTCTTTGTCAGCTCCTTTTCTTCCTGGACAACGTCCATGAGGGTGGACATCGTCACGTCTTGTCCTACTTCGTAGAACCTCTCTAGGAACATACGCTTAAAGTCGGTAAAGAAATGGATGCAGTTGTCTGGCAAGTTGCGGTACCAGTCAAAGGCGACCCCTTCCAACGCTCCAATGAATAACCGCGTGAGGATGGCGTCGTCATGAGGCAGATGGTCGGTTGTGACTTCGAAGTAGGTGATGTACCTGCTTGCGGATGTCTTCCCATCATACGGATTGTTGTTGAATGGTTTATATCTTGGTGGGAAGGGCACATCTCTCCATACAACATGATATGGTTGTCGTATCCTGAGGTCCTGATAGTTTTTTCGGGCGTGGAATATGGCCTGGAGCTCCTGGACCTCTCTTCTTACCTCCCTGGCCTCGTCTGCAGCGGTGGGAGCTGATATTTTAGGAGGATTATCGCCCGGGTTTGGTGCGGCTGAGTTCGAGTCCGCATTGACCGCGAGTCCCACGTTTGTTTGGCCAAGTGTTCTTTCTTGCAGAGTTGGAAGGGCCACTTTGATCTAATCCACGGACTTGACAAAGGTAAGAAGTATGGCTTCCAGAGTGTGGATGCGTTGGCGATCACTGGGACCATCTTCGTTGCTGTCCGTCATGAACATCGTTCTTACATGAGGAGAGATGGAAGGGACGGTGGAGGACGCGCCCTCGGACTCATACCCTTGCATAGAGAAGTCGTCAGGGTATGTGGGAATGTTCTCCTCTGGCTCGGACTCAGAAGGAGTAGTACCCCCAGCTTTAGAGCTTCTTCGTTTTGAGAGTTTTAGACATCCTCGGGTACGTCGGTACCTGCTGCATCTGTTGGAGGAATCGTTTCCCCTGGATTATCTTCTTGGAATACCGTATTGTCGTAGATGTTTGGAGAAGTGCTACCCCCGGCTCCAGCGCCTCCTAGAGATGTGGATGACGAACCTCCAAGTGTGGCAAATTCCATCTTTGAGCGAGTAACTTGGAAAACTCCTCCCGTATCGGTCGTGGACGACCGCTTAGAAGAGAGTTTCTTGGTTGAGATTTTTGGGCTAGAGACGTTTGTTTTCTTTCCTCTCCCGCTGCCAGGGACTTGTGAGCAGAATTGTAGGAGGCAACAAGAAGCGCCTCGTCTTCCGAGCTTGGGTGTTGTAGTAATTGGAAGACGGATCATCGTTCCTCTTGTGTGACCGCCTTGCTGCAGCAACAGTTGACAATGACTTGAGTGCAGTATTGCCCATGAAAGGACTTTTTGCACACCAAGTTTTCGTCTCTATCATTATGTTTGTGAAGAATCACGTTGCGCAAGTCACTCACTTTGTGGGCCCGGGAGTACAGAGCACATGAGTGTGTTGGCGTCCTGTCTACTCCCTGATATGGGGGTAGTACCAGTACTTGCCTTTGATCATTGTTGGGAGATTCTTGATAAATATCTCGTTCGTTGGCCGTCGGGGGCTGGACAAAGATAGTTTTATACAACTTTCCATCCAGGGCCCGAGTAATAGTCAGCGGGACGCCCTGATAGTCAGAAGTTGGGACAGCTGTCTGAGCTCGATGAGCCCGCGCTGCCCGAGACTTCTTCCTTCTATCACCTGAGAGTGTGTAGTAGGAAGAGTCCACAAAAATTGGCACATGAGAGTATCTGGGATCAGGATCGCCTGAGAGGCGGTCGAAGACTGAGCCCGAGCTGCATAAAGCAGATGGCCTGTGGCTGAGCTTTTTAGTCGCATAGCCTGCCTGCATGCGGCTGGCATTTGTGGCCGCATAAGCAGCCCGCATGCGACTGGCAATTTGCATGCGGCTGGGAGCTGTAGTGGCCGCGTGGGCCTCTTCCATGCGGCTGGGAGTCATAGTGGCCGCATGAGCATCCTCCATGCGGCTGGCAGCACTGGCCGCATGAGCCTTCTGTCTGCGGATGGCTTTTGTGGCTGCATGAATCTTCATGCGGCTAACGCTCTTCCGCGGCTTCTTCCTGGACCGAATAGAGTTACCCTTTGCCCCTGCAAGTCCAGCATCGTAGTATTTTCCTCTGCCAGACTTGGGGACAGCAGATTCCACTATGGTCTGAAGTGGGGCCGTAAGAGAGTCTTCCCTGCTGTTTTGGGCAACAAAGAGTACTCCTTTGAGAGCTTGGGGAGGAGCGAATAATTTGGGCCTCCACTCCCTGCAGGCCTTCTTCGTGCAGGCTCGCCGCTTGACCGGGCCAGCGCTCTCGTCGGAGAGCATTTCTTCAAACGTATAATGGTCGAACCGGGCGACCAGCATTTGTTGAGTGGAGCCAAGTTTGGCTGCGTCCGATTGTGTCACCAACTCCTCAGCCGTGGAGAAGTTCCCCAGCAGAGTCGCCATCGTGTTTGCCATTGATTATAAAAGTACAGAATAATTTTATAGGAGGACTGAACTTAGACTCACAATACAAACTCGCTCGTACAAAGAAAGCCTAGGGACGAAAACCTAAGTACAACAATCTAAGTACGATTGTTTATTTTTGATTCTGGGGGTGACGGTAGAGGCTCGGAAAAGCGACGACAGCTCTGCTTTACTTCTTGGACGATCGGACGTAGCCTTGGCTGTGATGAAGAAATGCTCTCAGAATGTGTGGGGAGACTCTTCTGTACGTGCCTTTGTCTCTCTGTATGTCCAGCCGGGTCCTTCTCTCTCTGTGCTCTCATTTTCTCCTCTCCTCTTTTGCAAGGGAATGGCACCTTGCTATTTATAGGAGTGGGGTGTGATCATTAGGGTTTACAATGATTTCCCCTTGAAAAGTCGGCGGTCTGGGGATTAATTACCATTTTTCTTGATCCTGATTTGTTGGCAATTAATCTGGGCCGTTAATCTTGAATGCAACAAATCTGGGCAGTTAATGTTGGTTGCGCCAAATCCGTATGGGCAATTAATATTATTTGCCATGAATCATTATGATTTGTTATGATAAGCTCGGATCTCTCGCCACGTGTTCAATCTGCTTGATTGTAATAAATCTGATTTGATCCGGGTAATTATGATGATTGCATTAAATCTGGTTGTTGATAGTAACAAATCTCGGTGGATAAATATTTATTAATTTGGTGCCACATGTCCAACCATCATTATGATGCGAGCCGTAGGGACGCGGGGGGAACTGATCTTCTGCCACGTGTCCTAATCGCGAGCGACAGGGACAGGGTGTCTTGACAGAGCCGCATGAGGGTAGCTTCTCAGGATTTGAACCGCATGAAGGTGACAGACGCATAAGTATAACCTCCGAAATCTGAGCCGCATGAGAGTGGTTTCCAACTGAACCGCATAAGGCTGGACACGTGTCAAGGCTACATGGGCGTGGCCTCTCATCATTTGAGCCGCATGAAGATGGCCCCCATGATCCGGGCCGCATGAGAGTAGCGGTCGCATGGGGGTGGCCTCTCAGGATTCGAGCCGCGTGAAGATGGCCCCCATAATCCGAGCCGCATGACAGTAGCAGCTGCATGGGGGTGGCCTCCATCTGAGCCGCATGCGGCTGGCCACGTGTCAAAGCTGTATGGAAGACTTTGGGATTTGATGGATTTCTGCCAGCTAATAGAGATTTTTTTTCGTTTCCCTAGAAGCACGCCTTTATGTCAGAGTCATCATCGCAGCTTTATGTCAGAGCTGTCAGTTCACTTTTATGTCAGAGCCACCTTGTTGTGTCAGAGCATTAAATTAGGCCGCTGCTTGATGGCCAGCTGTACGTGGCCTTTGAATGAGGCCGCTGCATAGAACCGCATGGAGCTAGGGGGATTTTCGAGCTGCATAAAACTCTAATGAACTTTTGAGCCGCATGGAACTCTAATGAACTTTTGAGCCGCATGGCGCTCTAATGAACTTTTGAGCCGCAGAGACCTCTCCTAGTCTTGAGCCGCATAGGATTTCCTGTTTATTTCCATGCTTCTACAGTCTTGTCTTCCTAACCATATTATCACAACTATATAAGTCTAATTTCACCTGACCAAGCGACGTGATACCTACCAATCCGTCTAATCCTATCTTTAAAACTGACAGGTTATAATAATAAATAGGTTGGGTTAGGCTATGTCTAGTTTCATCTCTTAGAGGGTCGATCTCTACACTAAAACTAACACTCTATTCTTGATCAAGTGGCCACCATAAGGGCGTAACCAGTATGATCATATATGTATTTCTATACTGAGGACGTGTACCCACCTTTGGTCGTACTACCCCATCAAACAAATGATACCGTAAAATTTTATAACCCTTGCACACTAGTTTGTAAAAATCCATACCACTATATATCTATGGCCTATGGTATCTCTAATCCTCTCCTATCTATCAAGCAATCAAAATTCAATAAACAAACTAACTTAAACTATAATTTAAGATTTTTTGATATATTCTATAAAGCACGACCATTCGTCACTCCGAAATAGGAAGGGACGTGAAGCAATGGTATGAGAAAGCAAAGGAAGATTAGTCGAGAGCAAATAAGAAGGTCAAGGACGGTAGAAAAATTTCTAAAAGAATTGTCAAGGCAGATGTGGATTGAGATTCCTAAGGGTTTAGTCATGTTCGCAGGCCCTCTCGGTACAGTAACGTAACCAAAATGGCTAACTCGACCTATATAGGCCACCAAAAAAATGTAACGCTCCAGATCCAAAATACATATGACTAGGATATGCATACATGCCAGCTACGCATCTAGAGGACTCCAGCCCGGCTCGAATACGTGTAAGCTGTCTGGTTGTTCTAGAATCAACTACATCTCAATCTACTAAATATCGATAATAATAACGAAGCAAATGCAGTAAGGCTGATCAGACCATAATACACTGATTCTAGAATAGATAAACGTATTAGAGTGGATCCCCAATAACACGTTTATCATGAACAACCTAGGAGAAAATGCAAGCTTGTAAAATTGTAGGCTATAATAACATCGAGTGTCAAATACTGGACAAAATATAAATATGGAAGATACGATAATAACATAACTAAAAATACATGAAGTCTTGGCAATGCAACCGTCATCCATCAATGCACTAAACCATGAAAACTCCATCTAATACCTAGAGAGATCACCAGGTCCTCAGAGGACTAGCAAGACACAAAATATACAAGCCTATTGTAACAGTAATAATGTACATGGAATAAAGGGAACAATGCAACAAATAAGGACTGAAGAATACAAAAATGGAAATGGCATGCCGTCAAGAATCATGCTGATAAACAAGAGAAAGATTAAATCGGAGTAAACCGCAACTCAGTAGGGACTCACGGCCCTATAGAACACATCTCAGTAGGGGCTCACAACCTATAGTAAGTCTCTATCGCAGCTCAGTGGGGGCTCACAACAGAGAGTGGTCAAGTATAGTCATCGTCTATCATAAGGTCCTCGCCTAGAACTACGAGTCAAGTCAAGAAAAGTTAAGTCAACAAGTCAAGTCAACAAGTCAACAAGTCAAGTCCAGCTCAATCATGTGAAAGGGACACAACAGAGTAAGGCTGCAAATGAGCCAAGCCGTTCGCGAGCTGCTCGAAGCTCGGCTCGATGAAAGCTTGTTTGAGCTCGGTTCGTTTAGTAAACATGACGAGCTCAAGCTTTATTTTTTAGCTCGTTTAATAAACAAGTCAAGCTGAAGCTTAGAAGTACTCGGCACGATTAAGCTCGCGAGCTGGCTCGTTTAGAAACTCGTTTGTTCTTTGTTGAATTATATATATATATATATATATATATATATATATATATATAAAATATATATATATATATATATATATATATATATATATATATATATGGTTGTGTGTATTATATATTTATGTCCTTAATAAGCAATATTAAGGAACTTTTTTTAATTAAATTTTTATAAATAAATTGTTAATATTTCATATACTTGAAATCAAACCTAACTAACTTGAAATTAAGTTCGCTTGAATTCAAGCTTAATGAGCTTGAAATAAAGTTTGAGAGAAGCTTGATTTCAAGCTTATCGAGCTTGTTTATTGTAATGCCCCGCTCCGCATCGGTGCATTACGATGAGTCGTTGACTCGAAGAGTTGCATTGACCCGATGAGGTATCGATATGAATCGATGCAAGTGTTGCGTTGGCCAAAGGTAAGCTTTGAGTCGGTTGGAATCTATGAATCGAATCGATGCAAAGAGTAAGTCCCGCTTGAGCAAGTGCTGATTTTAGTTGATCTGGTGTGCAGGCTATGCTTCTACGCTGGACGATAAGAGGTCGGCATTTTGCCTTATGCAATGAAATGTCCGCAAAACCAAATCGTGGCCTTGCAACGGATTGTGGCATGGGCACGATAGGCCAAATCAACCGAGTAGAGCAAAGGAATGGCTAAGTCCGGGAGTTAGCTATGCGATCGAGTTATTGAAGCGAGACGCTTCAATCGGCGAGGCGGCAAGGCGTATCGGCTTAAGGTGGGCGGGTTCTTGACTCTCTCTCCCTATTCCTTCACGTCTTAATAAAAATATGTTATGGTATGCTTAAGATGTTATCGAATTAGCGAGTGTGGCTCGGCGACGAAAGGTTTGAGTATGTGTCGAACACTAAGATAGAACATTGAACAATCGAACAATTGAAGCGACGTGCATCAAGTGCACGAGTCGCGATAGGGCATGATGGTAGAACATTGAAAGACAACATCGAGATGTGCATCAGGTGCACGGCTCCGAGAACATTGAACACTAGACATAGAACATTGAATATGGTGCTGAGCGTGCCTTTGTGCACTTAAGCTACGAAAAGACTAAGTAAATTTGGAGGTAGGCTATGCGAATAACATTATGAGCGGGACGCGTGAATAATAGTATGAGATGACTAGGCCGTTGGGCGTCATGCATCAATATGGATGTGTTGGGGCATAACGCCGACGGAGCTCCCCATATGAATGGTGGATTATGTTTATGGCACGGGAAACCGTTTATGTGCGACACTAGGTTTATGGATTACGAGATCGGTTGGTATGCTATGGATTGTATGCTATGGAACGTATTGCATGGTCAATGGACTCGGATTGCCCGTGCACGGGTGCGGCTTCCCTCGAACGGTTACGCCGGGGCGCCGGGACCGTTCGGCCTAGGAGGGAATTATGTGTGGTATTTATGGTGCACAACATTCGGACGGATTGCGACCGTCCAGTGCTGTGATAAGCTATGATACCCGTAAGTTTGGGATCCTTCGGATACTGGGCTAGCAACCCGTATCGAAGCGATTGTAGGCTTACACATATGAGATGCCAAGTCCATTACGGTGCGACACACCGTGACCTTCATATAGTTAGGGCCGGTGGGCTGAGATGAGAGCTGGGTGCAGGCGCAGGGCCTGCTACCCATTATGCATATGTTTATGTTTGTGAATAGTCGGTTGCGTGAATCATATGTTGGCTTATGTTAAGTTCTAACCACTGCAGGCTAAGGAAAATGGGACGGCATGAGCACGAACACTATGTTTACGTTTATGTTATGGCTAACTGTATCTGCTGCAGGAACACGGGATGTGCTGACACATTATAATAATGTGCTATGTTAAGTTTTGCCATGAAATTGATCCTAAGGCTAAATAGAAAGACCACAAATTAAGATGCATGTTTCACTAAATGAATAAGTGTTTGGTTTGGGTGCGAGCGGGTCTTGATCAGTGCGAAGCGAGGACGAAAGCACTAAACCCCCACTAGTTTATGTGCAGGTTCAGGTTATGATCAGCTCGGGGCGGAGCTTGGCTTGGACGTGCCGAGGCATGGAGTCCTTGGCGTTCAAGAGGAGCTTCCGCATTTGCGTTCGGACTTGAGACATGAAGATGTTCGGCCGAGGACTACTTGGTGGCTATAAAGAGGCATAATGTATGGAGCAATGTAATCCTTTGTGAGCTAGAGAGATCATGAGCGTTGTAGCCAATTGGCATTTTATGTTGGGCTATTCAGAGCCTTTGTAACCTTCAGTTCAATATGAATAAAAGAGATTCTTATGTTTCACTTGTTTTCTTCCGCTGCTTATGTTATCGATTTGAGATAGTTCTATGTGAACCTGTTATCTTGCCTTGCACGAGCGCAACTCCAGGCTCGTGCGGCATCACGCCCCAGCGATGGCGATGATTCGGGTTAAATCTAGCGAGGACGAGCGATTTCTCGGATCGGGGCGTGACAAGTTGGTATCAGAGCGGTTCCATCCTTTGGACCGTGCGTGAATCTCTTTGACCCTCAAGTTACTTCGCTATCGAATTCAGTTGACTCTAAGTTGTTTCCGCAACCGCATGGCTCATGGATCTGCTCGACGCTACATTGGATGTTCCATACAATAAGTCTATATTAAGTTGCATACGTCTGCCACAAGTATGTCGTGACTATCACGTTATCTCCGGGTGCCGTCGGAGAGTGTTGGTTGCACGAAGTGCAACGGGTTATGGAATGATGGTCGTACGAAGTGCGAGAGATATGTGTTGTTGGTTGCACGAAGTGCAACGGGTCGATATGTGAGGCAATGTGTATTATGTGGCTATGTGAAGGATTATGTGTTGTCGGTTGCACGGAGTGCAGCAAGTCGTGGATCGTTCGTTGCATCAGTGCAACGAGTCGATACGGTATGATGTGCGTAGTATGGCTATGCGGATGGATAGCGAAATGTTGTTCGAGATTGAGTAAAGACCTTAAGTATCGAGACTAAGTTGTTGCACGAGCTGCAACGTACGGGATTCGAAGATCGCGTATGCGATAGTACGAGTCGAGATGGTCGCTAAGTCGAGTTTGAGTTGGCGAACGTGTATGTTGGCCATATATTGCGTTGAGCTTTGAATAAGCGAATGTTGCGGGGGTGATCGAGATGATCGCCATGGTCCGGTTAGATCGAATATGTGTCGAACTTGAGCTAACGTTAGAGCTGGGATCGGAAGGATCGCCATACGGGACGGTTAAGTTGAGATAGAAGTCGGACCTATGCGAAGTGTGATGTCGAGTAATGACTCGATTTCGAGTGGTATATGCAATACCAACAATGCGAGCAAGTATAGCAAAGTATTGTGTCGATAACGATAGGCTCGATCCTGAGTGGTATATGGGATACCACTTAGCGATGGTTATGTTAAGCCGGTTGGTGACTTGCGATAGGTTTCGTCGAGACGATTATGTTGTTACGATATGTTCGCCGCAACGAACGAAGTAGTATCGAGATTTGAGTGGGAATGACTTAAGAGAAGTCGATGCGAGTACGCCTTGATGAATTGAGTCAAAGGGTTATGTGCAAAGTCGTACTTATGGAGGATATGTCAGACGAGAATTCGTTAAGTATAAGTTGAACGATAGGCCGAGCATATGCGAACGAATGTTACGTTGAGGAAATAGTCGACCCGGTCGAACTTATGTTGGGTTAGTACGGAGACTTCTTCGGAACATGTTGAGTAAGTACGGAGAAATTGTGCGAACAAGTTTGGGTTAACGCGATGAATCGGTAGCACGATTGGAAGTGCGAGTTAGGGATATGAGAATGGATATGTGAAATTGAAAATTGTGTCGCGATGATGTTCAGTAGTTACAACCGAATGGATCTTGATAAGTGCGAGACTTGATTCGTATTCGAGTTCGGATAATGGCAATGATTGCAACGGGTTTGAGCTTATGAGAAAGGAAGATGTTCAAGTTACGCATATCGACGATGGTATTGAGGCGTATCAAAGACGATATGTAATAACTCGGGGATACTCTGATCGAATGAACAAAAATTATGTTGAGCATTGTTGTTGGATGAATAAGATGCAAGTTAAGTTATGGCAATTAAGATGATAACGGTAGGAACGCTTCGGAGAATTGAGAGTCGATGGATGTTGCTTGGGTGAAAATGAAAGTGTCGGAATTGCTTCGCGGATCACCACTATGTTGACATTCTTGTCTTGAGCGAGCGCAACACCAGCCTCGCACATGCGTTACGTCAAATTAGAACGATCATTCCGCGTGAGCGCTGGTATGGTGATTCATCCAGCGGGGATGATCGAACTTACGAGACGTGGCAATTTGGATATGGATTTGTGGTTTGATGCGAAGGTGGAATTGAGGATTCTGCCATATTGTCAACGGCAGTGCCTAAGTGACTCGAGTAGTAACGGCACATCAGTTGTGCGGGGGTAGACAAATTATGGATTGGTATGTCGAATTGGGTAAAAAGTCCCATAGGAAGCGTCGGGAATTGATTTGGCTCCGCGATAGGATATAGCATGGTTCGTTGTAACTGTCCCTCGTTGATGATCTTCAATTATCGAGCGTAGTTTCGGGACAGATGACCCTAGAAGACTTGACCGCCAAATCAAGTGAATGTTGGGAAACCATAGGACGACCCTAATGAAGTCGCGTAAGAAGGATAAGGAATGAGGTAGTGCATGTCGAGGATAAGTCTAAGCGAGTGAGTATCGTGTCTCGAAAGTTAGCGAGTACTAGAATCGATACGGTCAGAGAATTACGGTCGATCAAATAAGTATTCGAGTTGTTGGCTAGTCGATGATCGAATAGATGTTGAGGAACGTACTTAGCGTAATGACGTGGTAAGGCGATTGCAAGGATTTTGCAATGCACGAGAGCAACGGATAGTAGAACGACCTAAGAGTGAGTCGTAGATCGGTTGAGTAACGGTTAGGCTATGTGTATTGAGCGCACGATCTATGCTACGAAATGAACTAGTCGGGATGGAATCGAAGTCTAAGTAAAGGATTCGTACTCGGTCGAGTATCGGAGATAGGCGTAACGTAAGAGACCTTGGGTCGGAAAGATTGTTGCCTTTGAGCATCGTAGACTCAAGTTGACCTCTTGTGTCAGAAGAGCGCGAGCACGATGTCTGGATAAGTTACCTAGCGGGGGTAGCCCCAGACGCGATGCGTAGGCAGTTCGAGAACGTGAGTTGTGTTGGGATAGTTATATGCGAGACTTAGTACGGATGGTAGGCAAAGAAAATGGAGACATGTGGACGTAGTCCATGTCGATAGGCCAAGTGTTATGAATGGTTGGATGAAAGACTTGAGTTATGCGAGAGATAGGCAAACGGTTGGGCGAATAGGCGTTGCGGGAGCTTGTTGCGATCGGATGCGCAATGACTTATACAATGCATGCGTTAGGTGGCCGGCGAGAAACTTATGAGATCGAATTTATGGATTTGAATCAGGTTATGTGCAGAGATGTTGGAGGATGATCGCATGTTATGGGAAGATGCATACGAAGAGTATTTTGGGAATAGGCGCTAAGATATGACCAAGTCGAGTACGGAACGATGGATACTTGAGGATTTAAGTTAAGCTTGTTAGTTGTCCCGATATCCTACAACTGAGCTTGGCTGAAATGCATATATTGGTGGGACGCCTAAAATATGTGTATGATCCAGACTGAGTTGTATGATTCAACGATAATAGCACGAGATCGTGAAGCGATCTATGCGAGACACTTGGGTTAAGTGTTAGTTTCGGTTCGAGGACGAACCTGATTTTGAGTGGTATATTATGTAATGCCCCGCTCCGCATCGGTGCATTACGATGAGTCGTTGACTCGAAGAGTTGTATTGACCCGATGAGGTATCGATATGAATCGATGCAAGTGTTGCGTTGGCCAAAGGTAAGCTTTGAGTCGGTTGGAATCTATGAATCGAATCGATGCAAAGAGTAAGTCCCGCTTGAGCAAGTGCTGATTTTAGTTGATCTGGTGTGCAGGCTATGCTTCTACGCTGGACGATAAGAGGTCGGCATTTTGCCTTATGCAATGAAATGTCCGCAAAACCAAATCGTGGCCTTACAACGGATTGTGGCATGGACACGATAGGCCAAATCAACCGAGTAGAGCAAAGGAATGGCTAAGTCCGGGAGTTAGCTATGCGATCGAGTTATGGAAGCGAGACGCTTCAATCGGCGAGGCGGCAAGGCGTATCGGCTTAAGGTGGGCGGGTTCTTGACTCTCTCTCCCTATTCCTTCACATCTTAATAAAAATATGTTATGGTATGCTTAAGATGTTATCGAATTAGCGAGTGTGGCTCGGCGACGAAAGGTTTGAGTATGTGTCGAACACTAAGATAGAACATTGAACAATCGAACAATTGAAGCGACGTGCATCAAGTGCACGAGTCGCGATAGGGCATGATGGTAGAACATTGAAAGACAACATCGAGATGTGCATCAGGTGCACGGCTCCGAGAACATTGAACACTAGGCATAGAACATTGAATATGGTGCTGAGCGTGCCTTTGTGCACTTAAGCTACGAAAAGACTAAGTAAATTTGGAGGTAGGCTATGCGAATAACATTATGAGCGGGACGCGTGAATAATAGTATGAGATGACTAGGCCGTTGGGCGTCATGCATCAATATGGATGTGTTGGGGCATAACGCCGACGGAGCTCCCCATATGAATGGTGGATTATGTTTATGGCACGGGAAACCGTTTATGTGCGACACTAGGTTTATGGATTACGAGATCGGTTGGTATGCTATGGATTGTATGCTATGGAACGTATTGCATGGTCAATGGACTCGGATTGCCCGTGCACGGGTGCGGCTTCCCTCGAACGGTTACGCCGGGGCGCCGGGACCGTTCGGCCTAGGAGGGAATTATGTGTGGTATTTATGGTGCACAACATTCGGACGGATTGCGACCGTCCAGTGCTGTGATAAGCTATGATACCCGTAAGTTTGGGATCCTTCGGATACTGGGCTAGCAACCCGTATCGAAGCGATTGTAGGCTTACACATATGAGATGCCAAGTCCATTACGGTACGACACACCGTGACCTTCATATAGTTAGGGCCGGTGGGCTGAGATGAGAGCTGGGTGCAGGCGCAGGGCCTGCTACCCATTATGCATATGTTTATGTTTGTGAATAGTCGGTTGCGTGAATCATATGTTGGCTTATGTTAAGTTCTAACCACTGCAGGCTAAGGAAAATGGGACGGCATGAGCACGAACACTATGTTTACGTTTATGTTATGGCTAACTGTATCTGCTGCAGGAACACGGGATGTGCTGACACATTATAATAATGTGCTATGTTAAGTTTTGCCATGAAATTGATCCTAAGGCTAAATAGAAAGACCACAAATTAAGATACATGTTTCACTAAATGAATAAGTGTTTGGTTTGGGTGCGAGCGGGTCTTGATCAGTGCGAAGCGAGGACGAAAGCACTAAACCCCCACTAGTTTATGTGCAGGTTCAGGTTATGATCAGCTCGGGGCGGAGCTTGGCTTGGACGTGCCGAGGCATGGAGTCCTTGGCGTTCAAGAGGAGCTTCCGCATTTGCGTTCGGACTTGAGACATGAAGATGTTCGGCCGAGGACTACTTGGTGGCTATAAAGAGGCATAATGTATGGAGCAATGTAATCCTTTGTGAGCTAGAGAGATCATGAGCGTTGTAGCCAATTGGCATTTTATGTTGGGCTATTCAGAGCCTTTGTAACCTTCAGTTCAATATGAATAAAAGAGATTCTTATGTTTCACTTGTTTTCTTCCGCTGCTTATGTTATCGATTTGAGATAGTTCTATGTGAACCTGTTATCTTGCCTTGCACGAGCGCAACTCCAGGCTCGTGCGGCATCACGCCCCATCGATGGCGATGATTCGGGTTAAATCTAGCGAGGACGAGCGATTTCCCGGATCGAGGCGTGACATTTATCGAGCTTGAATCAAGCTTCCTTATCAAGCCAAGCTCGAGCTCAAACCAAGTCAAGCTCAAGCTTAATATAAATAAGCTCTAGCCAAGCTCAAGCTTCAAAATAAAAAACTTATCAAGCTCAAGCTCGAGCTTGAATAATTCTAGTCAAGCCAAGCTCAAGCTTACAAAAGCTTGGCTCGGCTCAGCTCGTTTGTAGCCCTACAACAGAGGCTAAGCAATACTATCACTAGACATGATATGGCTAGTAACATGAGAAAAGAAAGAGTAATAATCTATATGCACGTAAAACTAGGAAGTAACTATGACATAAAATAGGAGAGAAAATTGTACCAAGTGAGACATAAAAGAATAGCAGTATAGAAAAGCATGTAAGTACTATAAAGTTTGGCAAGGTGTACTTGCCTGGTGTAACGCGTAGAACCACAATAACTAACCAATCAACAAGTCACCAAAAGTCCAACTCCTGCAAATGACTCCGTATGTTGAAATAGACATTGCCAACATTCCCGAAATAAGCAAAATAACAAGGATAGGCTATCCATAAGTCCAATTATGGACACAGGGGCAAAACGATAATTTTGGGTCAAAATGGTGTCTAGCGTTGGACCCGTTTTGCACCAAAAAATATGCCAGAGTCTATGGTCTCTAAAGTCATCAAACTACATGTTTATGGGTCCAATTTGACGAGATAAACCCAATTGTATGTCAAAATTTGAATTCCGGTGGGCCATGCACAATTTTGCCCTTTGAGTCGGATCGTAGGGCCCGTAAAATTACGATCTAGTCAACTATCTCAGAATCAGACAATAATTGGCATATAGGACCAGAAATATAATATGGTCATGTTGGCGCAAGTTTTGTTTTGATTTGACGAACGTGCACGAAGTAATTGAAGAATTTGCGAAAATGCCGATACAGTAAATTTCGACGGATATTTATCAAATTCGTCGCACATATGCAACCAATTTGAATTCCCTCAAAGCCCACACATTGCGAAGTCGATACACACCTTTTGATGGTTTTGGTTCATGATCACGTCACCCGGTTTGGCGGCAAGCACGTTGTATCGAAAGAATTTTAAGCTTTTGAAAATAGTTTTCCTAGTTTTTTCGTAATATTCAAACTAATTTATCTAGGTATATAGTTAACTAGTTTTAAAACTAATAATAGGGTTTTAGTCCTGTTTTTGTTGTCTATAAATCTATTTAAATAGAATTCCCAAATTCTCTATGGATTTCTAGAAACCTGCCTTCCAAAACTAGTTCTTGGAATCGAATTTCTGTTTGGTTCGGGACAGTTTTTCGAGATATTTGCAAAGATTTTATGGACAATCAAATGTGATTCATTAAAACTACTTGAAGGGACTGAAAGAGGTTAGGTTTGTGTACGTAGCAGAGAAAATGGTTCGAAGAATGGTTGATCTGGTAGACGGGATCTGTGATGCGAAGTTGCATGGTCGCAATTGCTGCTGCTGTTGCTTTCCCTATTTTGTGCGCGGTACCGCGCGTCCGACCAGCCTCCGGCGGTGTCCAGGCGGCCGTAGGCTACGCACGTGTGTCAGGGCTATTCGTGAGGGGGCTGAGTTGCTAGGGTTTACAGCTTTTGAGATATTTTCCCTTTATTTCCTCTCGGTTTCTAATTAATAGTGGGCTCGGGCTCGCGTATATATATGGGTTGGTTTGGGGGTGATACTGTTCCCGTAAGGGAATAGTTCAATCCTTTTTTCATAACCTATATGTATATAGAGATATAAATATTTATATATATATAATCCTTTATAAATCTATGTTTTCAACCTATTAATCCCAAGAAAATGTTACAAAAATATTTTAGCAAATATTGTCATATTTCTAAATAAAATATTAATTTTAATATTAGTAACAGTTATATATATATATATATATATATATATATATATATATATATATATATATATATATATATATATATATATATAGCAAATATTGTCATATTTCTAAATAAAATATTAATTTTAATATTAATAATAGTTATATATATATATATATATATATATATATATATATATATATATATATATATATATGCAACCCTGATAATTAATAAGGCTGGTATATATATATATATATATATATATATATATATATATATATATATATATAAATGGTGTATCACTAAAAGGGATAGTTGGTACGGATAATTAGGATTGATACTAAAATGCAAGGGTCCAAACATTTAATGAATCTATACCATACACTGAACCGGGTTATAAAGGCAATGGACAATCCAATTTAGGACATAACACAAGAGCAGGACAAAACACATCAAACAGTGAACAAAACCTATAGTACAAATTCCTCCTCCTTTGACAGATGGTTTAAACAAAAGATAAAATCATATATGTACCCACTAATGCATTTCCCTCTGATGTGGGTCTGCTATCCTAAGGTACAGTCGACCACTGCTATAGAGAAATGACCCCTTCCTCCATGCTAATATGTAATAAACCAATGATGAGATAATGCAACTGGAACAATATGATGTCGGTGAATGGACAACAACAGATATAAAGATAGCAACCAATGAAATGGACAGGGCTAAATATAAGATATAATCCCCACTAATCAAGTTCTGATACCAAGGCATGGGCTGTGCATGCTAATGTCTGCTACACACTCACAATATCAAGGCTCGTGATACAAGGACTGAACAAATGATATCCTAAGACTTGACATAAAGAGATATCCCAATCAAGTGTCTGATACTTAAAGATATATATATATATATATATATATATATATATATATATATATATATATATATATATATATGAAAAAAAAAAAAAAAAAAAAATATATATATATATATATATATATGACAACTTACAAAGGAAGATGGGACTAATCATCATGAATTGAACCAAAGGAATAATCTGAATAATAAAGTGAGAGGAACAACACATAAAGGGGATGTGTTAGACAGGATAGAGCAAAATGGCTTGCTACATGATAAACTAATGACTAATACTAACACATTAGGGTGCACAGTAACGAAACTAACATGGATTTCAATAAGTTGACATGTATGCAGTGGCTAGATGTAAAGTAGTGAACAAATCTCTAGTAAATCCAAGGTCAGCATGAATGTTACTTAACAAATGGGTAGGTCTGTACATGGTCCATATGATAGGAACAAAATTTTAGATACCTTAACTAATGAAGCTACTAGAGTAGACAAATATGATGGTACCTCAAATGTAAACGTCCATACTACAGACACTTGAGTTAGTGGCTCAGTACAGGGCATCACCTATATTTCGAAAGGAAGTGTCTATGCAACATGGATCAACTGAACCCAATCGAAGGTATCTGAACCTAACAAGGGTGGACTGTTACTCAAAGAGGGTTAATGCAGGACAATCCTTACACTAACACAGGGATAATATGGCTCAAAAATATACTAACACATGTTAAACACGAAGACTTATCAAATTGGTCATCATACTCACAGACACACTGACCGAACCTGTGCTCGACCCTTTATTACTACTGACCAAGATGCAGGACAGTAAATCAGTAGGGTATTATGTGACTGCACACAAAGGAGAACTACTCATGATGAGCAGGACAAATGGACAGATGCCATCTAAGTAGTGAACAAGTCAATGCAAGGAGTGAATAATTATTAGCTCGTAATGGCAGCACAGTTATATGGTGTATGAGAGAATGGGGTGTGGTGCAGGACAGTTCTATACGGTCACCTCTCATACCTGAGCCCCCAAATCCTATTCAACCCATCAAATCTATTCTATATATCTAGAAAACTATAGTATATATATAACATGGCAAAACAAACACACAACAATATGAAAAACAATAATTTAAACAGTACAAGCCCTAAGAGTCATTTCATTGAACACTTGGTGTGCATATTCGATACTCTTGTGATACGTACATCAAATGAATCCAAACTTGACCAAAATAATTTCTAATATAAGGGGGACCCTAAATGAATACATCTACATTAATGAAAGGAGAAATTAGAGGGTTTAGAGGCTCTTACCACTTGAGAGATGGATTCTCAAGGAACAAACGAAGATCTTGATCTCCTTCAAGTTCTAATAGCTAAATTGCTCAAATGCTTCCAAGCTAGGCAATAGAGGCTTCCTCTCTTCAAGGGGAAGAGTTTACTATTTGTTTGGGGAAATTTTGACTCAATTTGGAGGATAGAGGCAATTTGGAAAATAACACAAATTAGGGTTAGGGTTTCTAATGAAATGGGAAAGAAGGAGGCTATGTAGGCTATTAATAGGAAGGGGAAAGGATGTCTTGGCTGACAGAGGGGTTTCTTAGGGTTAGGTTTGGGCACAATTGACTAAAGCTTTCCTAACATGTTATGTAAAGCCCCTTTATGAAAAGGCCCATTCTCACTTAATGTTTAACTGACTAAATATATTCTATATGACATTCTAGCTAGATTAAAGTCTAACTTAAGTTGTCTAATCTCTCTAATTAAGTTTCTATGGTCATGACTAATATCTAATCAATGTAGTTCCAAAGTTTAACCAATGTATGGCACTATCACAACATAATAATTAAATAATATTAAAATAATTAGAATATTTACCAATTACTAAAATATTCTTATTCTATAATGTGGTGGTGACAAATCTACCCCCTTAAAAAATTTGTCCTCGAAATTTAATGTTGGCCATATTCTTTCTAGGTCAAACCCCCAACAATCAGAGTCAAGAATATTATGTCTAATAACATACAAGATCATGGTCCTACTGGCCGTGATTTCACAGTTTCAAATAGGGTCACTATACTATCTAGCACATCACAAAATATCCGGATAAGTAATAATTGAATCACATAATCAAGATGAAAAAGAAGGACATGAAAAGATAGACCTGCTAACCCGTCACCCGTAGCATCGGTCTCTTCGACCGTCAGCATAAAAGCCCTTCCCCTCTGGTGCTGGACATGATGCCATACCACAGGTGGCCTAGCTCCCTCTCTATGATCCTGTGCTCCGCCAAATGGAGGTACGGTAGGGCAATCCTTTATCTGGTGAACAGTAGATCCACAGAACAAACACATATATGATGCGCACATAGAGATCTTCCACGTAGCGATGCCATGTGTATAAATTTGTTGGGCGCATGGAGCTACGTCGGGAAGCTTAAACTGAATCTGTTTGAGACTGTACTGTTGGTATGCGGAGGAAGTGACATATGGCAATTATTGAGATTCGTTTGTTGCCGAGATCTTGGGTGGTTGGCACATGTTCGTGAGCAGAACTGAGTCAATGACACATGGCGTGTACTCATTGCTCAAAGATCTTTGATTTGTTGCAGGATAATTTGCTTGGATGCACTTAGAATCTGGCACTTGAGGAGACTTTGGCATATGACTTTTTGGGTCAATAGCAAGTCTGGACGTATGGCTGTAAAGGCACATATAATGTTTTGAGCGCATGGATGTAGAGGCGCATGTAATTGTTTAGCCGACCACGTAGCAGAGCATAACCGACGAAAATGAGAATGATGATGCTAACGATGACGACTCTTCATTTTCTTAAAAAGTTGTCTGCTCAGTCTTTAAGACACTTGCCACTGTCACTTAGTATTAAATGCTTGATGTGAGATTAACTTATGTGGGCGCATCAGACGTACATCATAGGGCTGACGAGTGCATCGGCTATGTGGCGTATCTCTTTTGGTCCACTTTGTTGAGTCTTTCGAGGTTCAAATTGGCTCTTTGACATAGCTGAGTTTGAGGTGGCAGATTCATCACCATTAATGCTAGATTCATCGCATTAAGTTCGGGGAGAATTGTAACTTGGAGCATGGGCTTGATTGCCCTGGCCTATAAATTGCATCATTTATGGAGAGAGGTTCTCATTTCCCCTAATTTCTTTTGTGAGAATGAACTTTACGAATCCTCCTCATTGGCGAGTTAGCATGCTGTGGTTTGTGGATCTTTACGCCCAAATAAACTTTGATCTTGACGATGAACTCCTTTAGAAGACTGAGATGTACCCAGAAAGCTATGGACAAAACAGTTCATGCTCATGCCCTTTGTCGATAGTGTTCTTCTATGAGATGGTATTGGGTGCCTGTTGCATGCAAAGATCTGGGTTGTCATGTCCCGACATTTGTTATGCTGGAAGAGCCATCGGGTTTGGATTGGTTGCCAACCCGCATTCTGCTCAATAAATGCTTCATTAGCCGAAGCACTCATGCATTTGACGAGGAAGTGATTCGCTCTGATGAGGAAGGGTGATGCGCTTGAATTGAGGTGCCGGAGTTATGCGCCTAGATTGAGATGTCAGAGTGATGCGCCTAGTTGTAGAGTTTAGACTAAGCTCTTTGTAGTTGACCATGTAATAGATTTTTATATAAATAAAAATACTTTTTTATCCTTGCTGTCTTTTAATGATGCGCGAAAATTTATCTTATGTCTTTGACGCATGATATTTGTGGCACATAGAAACTTTGGTCTTCGGATGGGCCTAAAATTCCATGCTTCTATAAGACCCCTTCAAAGTTTTCAAAACTTTAGATAAGTTTTAGAATACTTTGAACACGCGGGTAGTAGAGGATTTGGACGCATGTCTTGTCTAGGCGCATGGCCATTCTGCGCATAGGCATATCGATGCATATTCTTCCTGATTTAAATGAAGAGATAATACCTCGATTTGTGAGTTATTAATAATAATCTTTTTGGAGGATTTACAGGCGTAAGTTTCATGAAACTTGAAGCGTTGGTTGCTGGTGTCACGCCTCATCAAGTTACGCGCGGCCTAAGGCTATAAATATGCGTCTAGGTGAGAGAGAAAAACTTCTTCTACTCTCTCTTCTTCTTCTTCTTCTTCTTCCTTAGAGTTCTTGCTTTCTAAAAAACCCTAGATTTATAAGATGGCCTCTAAGACTCCTTGTGGTGCTACTGGCCGAGGCAGAGGCAAAAGCAAGAAGCTTGTTGAGGCCAACATCGAGGAGCCCCAAGTTGCCACTACGATGCACGCCGACGTGCGACTTGAAGTTGGGTGATCCGCTATTTTAGGAGTTTATCAAATACACAGACACTTGTACATGGTTTAAATGCATGGATGGGCAACCATCTTTGAAACATACACCAAGCCACTCTGCTGAAGTGCATGGCTGTGCTTCTACGAGTCATACCCTGAAGATGTGCCTAGGCTTTACTGTGCTGACACACATGGACTTCTGTCCTGTAGATACTGAAGAACAGTTTGGCAACTCTAGAGGGGGGTGAATAGAGTTTATATAGAAAAATAGCCAATTAAAAATAACTCTTTCACCAACAATAAATAATCAGAGTAAAGTGCGGAAAATAAATGAAGAGCAGAAGAGCATACGCAAACACAGCGATTTTAACCTGGTTTCCCTCGTGGAGGACTAGTCCAGGCCTGAGAACTCTAGCTCAGGATTAAATCCACTATTTGTGAAATAGTAGCTTACAACCCGTGCCTTTACTTCAGAAGAGCACGTCAACTTCTTACAGAGAATCGCAGTGGCGATTGCTTGGAATTGTCCAAGCGACTTCTTCACTCTTGCACAAGAATCCTAACTGAGAGATGCTGAGCACTCGAGACTTAGGAGGCTTGTGGCTAGTAGATAGGAAGGGTATGGCTTATTGAGCTTGTAGGAGAGAAGAGAAGAGAAGATTGAGTGAGTTAAAAAGAGAGAATTCATGCCCTATTTATAGTGTTTTTAGAGGCAGAATTCGGCCAGAATTCGGGTAGGAAAATTCAAAAATTTGGCCGTTGGACAGCTAGCAACCAGCTAACCCTAAAATTAGGGTTCCTGATTTCTAGGGGACAGAGTTCGGCCCGAACTCTGTGTGGAGGCAGAGTTCGGCCCGAACTCTGTCTCCAGAGCACAGAGTGGTTCTAAGTGGGACTTGTGGGCAATTTTTGTTTTGGTGGAGCTTGGGATTTTGGGTAGGCTTATAGACTAAGTTCCAAGAGCTCAGCATAACTCAGAGTACATACTTCTAGACTCAATAAAATGTAAAAGTACAGACTCGAAAATACACTGAGAGTCGGAAACTGAGCTGTTGTCTGTCCTGAACTGAATGCAGACGTCGTGTGTCGTATTGAATTTATACAGATATTATTTAGTCAATGTAGTCAATATTTGGTTGACTGTGACTTTGTGTCAACAATCTCCCCCATATTGATAATTGACAAAATAATAAATGTATATTTCAATATTCATACCTGGACACAGTTGGTTAAAACACAGCTCCCCCATAAACAATGCCGAGCTAGAATAAGATAGCTCCCCCGTAATCAGTGAACGGTGCCGAGCTAGAATCAATAGCTCTCCCCCGTAAATAATGCATAGAACCTGTGGCCTGATAAAAATATTTTCCCAAAAGCAAACACAAGCACAGACAGATATACATTTGAAATATACATATTTCTCCCCCTTTTGGCAGTTAGCAATATAAAGGATCATATAGACTGCATAAGGAAAAGCATGGAAATAGCAGTATAGACAATGAAAAGTAATCCAACCACACCAAGCAGAGAAGAAACAGTATAATACTAATAAAACAAGTCACTGACATAAAGTAAAACTACGAAAAATAGCATAAAATGTTATCCACCAACCAGCACATCATCAGGGTTTGAAGACATAAATCCAGTACATAAATCCATAACAAACTGAAATAACTAAAATCAAAAGGCAACTAAGACCATCAGCAGTGGCAGCAGCATATCAAGCCAATCTCCATCATGGAGCACGAGAAGGTCCTGGAACATCTGAAGGACCAGGGAATGAGCGAACGAAAAGGTCCTGGAACATCTGAAGGTCCACAAAAGCATCATCCGGATCCATATACCTCATGACCCACGGATCGTCTATACGATGACCCGCGCGATCTGGATCCCGCTCAATAGGCACATGCAGATCAGGATGACGAGCAAGCGAATACCGCATATCATACAGAGAGTTCCCAAGGGCACTGATCTGCAAGGTGGTACGGTAATCCTGCTGCGTCCAGCGATCATCCTCAACGGCAAAACGATCGCGAAGCATAGTCTGAAGAGAATCCAGGTTGGCAGGAGGAGGAGGTGCATCCTGACCGAGTGGAGGGGCGTCAGGCTCCTCATCAGCAGAATGCTCAGATGACTCAGAAGCAGCGACAGGCTGAAGGCGTCGTGCCTTGGATAGAAAGGCAGGTGCAGGCATGAACGGACAAGCATCAAGTGGTATATGAAAAGCACGAAAGATCAAAGGAAGATACAGAGGATAAACCAAAGCTCGTGGTTTCCTCCTACAGCGAATCATCCAGTCCATCATGGTACGTAGAAGATTGAAAGGAATTCCAAAATGAAGATGATAAAGAGCAGATATTTCAAGATAAGTGATGTCATCATGGGAACCTGTTTTGGGTAGAATGGTGTTAGAAATAATCCAATGAAGGTCAGAAAAATATGGGTTGAGATATTTAGCCGTGAGCTTGCGAGGACGTGTGTATGGAGTACACAAATCGTCCTTGAAGCTCTCAAGGGAAATTCCGTCGGGAAAACGGAACGAGCGAGCGTCAACTAGCTTTTTCCAAGAATTGGGCTCTTGAAGATCAAGATATTCGGCTAAGTCAAAGTCATCAAAAGATATATTGGTACCTGCAACTCGTGAATAAATATGAAGGTCATCAAAGGTTAAGTTGCAGTAGAACATTTGAACGGCATGACGATAGATAGCAGAAGTTGTAGTAACTAGTTCATCAAGATAGAGGTCATGGAATAAAGAATCATATTGAGAGAATATGGAAAAATTAATAGGATGTCCTGTGAATACCTGACGATTCCGAAAGTCACTAAACCAGTTGTTTGATGCATCTAGTGAGACAAAAAGTCTGTTGTCATAGGTGGAAGGATTTTGAGGACGAGGTGGATTGAACAAAGGATGAGGTGGTTGAAGTTGTTCAATGATTTGTTCAATTGATGGAGGAGAATCCGAAGAGGAAATACTCTCAACTCGAATTCTCTTCCCACGATTGAACAAGCAAGGAGCCATTAAAAGATTTTAACTAGAAGATAGAAAATAGGAATGGTACCTCAAACAAGTAATAAACAATGGAAGAGAATGGAGAGAAACCCCTTTTTCTTAATTTTTGAGAAGCAATGGAGCACTCTAGATCAAAAACTAGGGTTAGGGTTTCAAGGAAAGAGTTTGTATAGGTGAGAAAGGTGGTAGTAGTGAAGGAGAGAGATGGAATCCCGACATAAAGTAGGGCTTTGTCTTTGGTCGGGTGAAATATTAACCATTGGATTAGAATTGATCCAACGGCAGAGCCAGATCCCGACCCTGGAACCTAAGAACCGAACTCGGCCCGAACTCTGATAGGGGCAGAGTTCGGCCCGAGTTCTGGATCAATGGTCCAGAACTGAAAATAGGCAAAGAACATGAAGAAAATGTTTAAGAGTTAAACAAAAGATAGTTGAGGACAACAAAGAGTGTTGAATTTAAAAAAATAGATAGAGAGGTACTCAGAAAACAGAATGAACTTTAGAAAATATCAATTAGGCAATATTAAATCGAAAACGAGCCATATAATAAATAAGGACATATATTGTGGTTCAATAGTCCAAATTTGCCATGGGTTAGCTGCAGGGACCGGATCCCAGCTAGCGGTAGTCCTGAGGACTAGTGTACCGTGTCGCTTAGGCTTTTACGCCTTGTTGTCAGAAGGACCCTTTCGGCTTGTACCCATACCAAATTCTTCGTAAAAGAATCACAATATACTCGATATTTATGCAGGTGAGTTTCAATTTATAACTGCTTCATCTAAAATTCCAAGTTCACGACAAAGAAAATTGAAGCGCTCTTCGGATAGTGGCTTAGTAAATAAATCTGCCAGCTGATGATCAGTGTCAATAAATTCTAAGTTAATCGTGCCATTTTGCTGATGATCACGCAAAAAGTGGTGTCTGATTTCAATATGTTTAGTGCGTGAGTGGCAGACAGGGTTCTTAGTCAAATTGATTGCACTAGTATTGTCACAGAAAATAGGAATATGCATGAAAGATAACTTATAGTCTTCAAGGGTTTGCTTCATCCACAGAATTTGTGCACAACAACGCCCAGCTGCTATGTATTCAGCTTCTGTTGTGGATAGTGCAACAGAGTTCTACTTCTTGCTAAACCAGGAGACTAAAGCTTTTCCTAATAAATGACACGTGCCGCTCGTACTTTTACGGTCGACCTTGCATCCAGCGAAGTCAGCATCGGAGTAACCAATAAGATCAAATGATGTTGACTTGGGATACCATAGGCCCACTGTAACCGTACCCTTAAGGTATCTAAAGATACGCTTAACCGCGGTCATGTGTGATTCCTTAGGATTAGCTTGATATCTAGCACATAGACAAACACTGAACATGATATCGGGACGACTAGCAGTTAAATAAAGTAAGCTGCCTATCATACCTCGATACTTACGTTGATCAACAGGTTTGCCACTCTCATCTGGTTCGAGTTTGGTTGAAGTAGCCATTGGCGTGCTGATTGGTTTGATGTTGTCAAGATCGAACTTCTTCAGCATGTCCTTGGTGTACTTTGATTGGCAGATGAAAGTTCCATTAGCCAGTTGTTTTACTTGTAGACCAAGAAAATAGTTGAGCTCTCCCATCAAGCTCATCTCAAATTCCGTCTGCATACACTTGGCAAATTCTTGATAAAGAGTTTCATCAGTAGACCCAAAAATAATATTATCAACATAAATCTGAATTAATAGAATGGTGTCTTTGAAAGATTTGATAAACAGTGTAGTATCAATTTTCCCTTTTGAAAAACCTTTCTCAAGCAAGAAACTGCTTAGCCTTTCATACCAAGCTCTGGGGGCTTGTTTAAGGCCATAAAGCGCTTTCTTCAGTTTGAACACGTGGTCGGGAAATTTGTGATTTTCAAAGCCAGGGGGTTGTTTGACATAAACTTCCTCCTTAATAAAGCCATTCAAGAAAGCACTTTTAACATCCATTTGAAATAATTTAAAGTTCTGATGATTGGCAAAAGCACAAAGCATCCGAATGGATTCTAGTCTAGCAACAGGAGCATATGTCTCATCGTAGTCGATACCTTCCTCTTGATTGTATCCTTGAGCTACTAGACGGGCTTTGTTACGAGTGACTGAACCATCTTATTTACTTTGTTTCTAAACACCCATTTGGTACCAATTATTGAGTGATTAGCCGGTCTAGGAACTAGTTCCCATACTTGGCTCCTCTCAAATTGGTTGAGTTCTTCTTGCATAGCAGAAATCCAAAATTCATCATTAAAAGCTTCAGAAATGTTTTTAGGCTCTACTTGTGAAATGAAGGCAGTGCTAGCAACGGAGTCTCTTAGTGATGATCTAGTAGTTACTCCACGTGAAACTTCTCCTATAACTAAATTTTCTGGATGAGAAGGTTTGAAAGAGAATTTCTTAGGCAAACCCTCCAGAGAATTAGTTTCAGTTGAAGTGTTCATTGGAGTAGAAATTGATGGCTCAACATCATCATCAAGAGCGCTTACTGCACTGTTATCTTCATCAAAAGTCACATTAGTTGACTCCTCCACAATAAGTGAGCGTTTGTTGAAAACTCTATATCCCTTACTCTTGGCGGCATAACCAAGAAAGATACCATCGTCAGCTTTGGCATCAAATTTGCCTAAGTTGTCTTTGGTGTTAAGGATAAAACATCTACAACCAAAAACTTTAAAATACGAAACATTGGGGGTTCTCCCAAACCAAAGCTCATAGGGTGTTTTCTTCGTAATGGGACGAATAAGCACCCTATTCAAAATGTGGCATGCTGTACTTACAGCCTCTGCCCAAAAATATTTCGGAAGAGAAAATTTATTCAACATGACTCTAGCCATATCGCCAAGAGTCCTATTCTTCCGCTCCACAACACCATTTTGTTGAGGAGTTCTAGGACAAGAAAATTCATGATCAAAACCATTTGCATTACAAAAACTTTCAAAATCTGAATTTACGAATTCGCCTCCATGATCACTTCGGATTCGAGTAATCATGTAGCCTTTTTTGTTTTGAACTTTATTTACAAAAACTTTGAAAACAGAAATAGCATCGCTCTTATTAGCGAGAAAGAAAACCCAAGTAAATCTCGAAAAATCATCAACAACAACAAATGCATAAAGTTTGCCACCAAGGCTAGCTATTCTACTAGGACCAAATAAATCCATATGAAGTAATTGCAAGGGTCTAGTAGTACTTACAGAGTTGATGGAATGAAATGAGGATTTAGTTGCCTTGTTTAGTTCACATTCGGCACATACCGTGTCCTTTTTGAATGTGATGTCAGGCAATCCTCTTACTAGCTTCTTGGTAGAAAGCCTGGATATAGCATCCATGTTGGCATGACCAAGACGCTGGTGCCAAAGCAGTCGTTCGTCTTTGTGGGCATATAAACATCTACCTGCATGGTTAGTATTTATAGAGAGATAGAAAATATAGATGTTGTCCTCTCTTTTCCCTTCAAAAGCAATGTCTCCTGTTGACCTATTGTAGATATAGTAATGGTTTTGTCCAAAGTTAATATCATATCCATGATCAGCAAGATGGCTAATGCTGAGCAGGTTATGCTTTAACTCGGTCACTAGGCAGACATCCTTTATAACAGGAGAAGGAGGATGACCAATGATACCGTTACCTATTATGTGCCCTTTGAGATTGTTACCGAAGGATACGTATCCTTCTCTTTTCATCGATAGTGATGCAAAAAGATTTGCGTCTCCCGTCATATGTCGCGAGCATCCACTATTGAGAATCCACTTACTCTCAGTTGAGGAGGGAAGGTCCACCTACATCACGAGTAGATGTGACCTTTGGTACCCATTTTCTTGAGGGTCCTGAAAAGTTAGTTTTTGGAAACCAAGCATATATTTTCTTGTCTACCAGTCTTCTAACTCTACACTGTGGTGAGATGTGTCCATGTGTTCCACAGTAAGTACAGATAGCATTTTTATTTATACTGGAAGCATGAGAATGATATCTATAAGCAACAGGATGAGGATGATATAGAGAGTTAGCATGGTAATGATGACTATGCATAGAGTGAGTGGCATGATGATGATGTCTGTGTGGCATAGCATGATAATATTGACTGTGAGGAGTGGCATGCTGAAATTGTCTATATGGCATAGTTTAATGTTGTGGCATAACATGATGATTTTGCCTATGATGATTTTGTCTACGTGGCATGGTATGTTGATGTGTCATAGTATGATGAGAGTGATATTGATTGTGTCTTTGTGCAGTATGATGAGTATGAGAAGTATTCTTACGTGCACGTGGTTTGTGAAAGTTTGTGTATATAAATGCATGGTTATGTGCTGCATGAGAATGACGTGGTTGACTAGCATGAGTGGTGTTGTGCCCATATGATTGGGTTTGAGGTTGAACAACCTGTTTACCCAATTTGGTTTCTAATCTTTTAGACATAGCTTGCAGTTCATCAATCTTAATATTTAAGCCATAAATCTTAGTCATGGAAATCTTGTGTCTACTCTTTTCTTCAGCAAGCAACGTGTTGAGAGTAGTGATTTCTTGAGTTTGTTGCTCAATACGTGCTTCAGCATCATGTAAGCTTAATTTAAGCTTGGATACTTCATCAGTGTCATTAGTGGGTGATGTGTTTCTAACATTATCAAGAAGTAAAGAAATTCTTTGTATCTCATCTTCTAGACTTTTGATTTTGTCCTTGGCATGTTTATATTTACCGATGACCTTTTTATGATCATCGAGTAAATCAGTGAAAGCATCGCCAAGTTCATCAAAAGAGAAGTCATCCAGAGTTTCGTTAGATACCTTGTTGGAAGATGCCATCAGGCACACATTTGCTGTATTTTGAGGAGAGTCCTTTTCTTCCTCAGAGTCACTCGCTTCACTTTCATGCCAGATGCCTGTGTTGGCATATTTCTTTGATGAGTTCTTTTTGTATGGCTTCTCATAGCGGTTGCTCTTCTTCAGGAATGGGCAGTCTTTTCGGACATGTCCAGTTTTCTTGCAACCGTAACAAGTTGGTTCCTCTTCATCGTCTTCTTGAGATTCCTTCTTCCTTCGATTGAAGCGAAGGAATTTCCTGAAGTTGCGAACCATGAGAGCTTGGTCTTCATCATCCGAGTTATCTTCTTCGGTCTCATCATGATTAGCTCTTCGTTGATGAGCTTTGAGTGCAATCTCTCTGGTCTTCGGAGCAGGCTCTTCGAAGTCCTTGAGGTCAAGCTCGTGAGTCATAAGCTTACCCATCAAGGTCTCCATTGACATTGTTGTGAGATCGTTTCCTTCTATGATGGCTGTCACTTTAGGGTTCCAAATCTTTGGTTGCCCTCTGAGTAGCTTACGAATCTTCTCGTGGTTTGAGTACTGCTTTCCAAGCGAGGATAGAGGATTGATGATGTCGAGGAATCTTGTGATCATTTGAGTGATCGTCTCACTTGGCTTCATCTTGAAAGCTTCGTATTCTTGAGTGAGACGGCTTATTTTGGATTCCTTGACCTGTGTGGTTCCTTCATGCGTCACTTCTAGAAGTCTCCATACTTCATGAGCAGTGGTGCATGTAGAGACCCTGTTGAACTCATTCCTGTCTATAGCACAGAATAAAGCATTAATAGCCCTAGCATCTAGACTTGCCTGTTTCTTCTCCTCGACAGAATATTTGTCGTGTGGTTTCTCAATGAGGTCACCATCGACAACTATTCTGGCGGGCTTTTTGTAACCGTCAGTAACGACAGTCCACAGGTCAAAGTCTAGAGACTTAAGATAGAAGCTCATCCTTGTTTTCCAATATGTGTAGTTAGTCCCATCAAATAGGGGAGGCCTATGAGTGGACTGACCTTCACCATGATTGGAGATCAAGGATTGTGTGGTTGCCATGGATCAGCTCTTAGGATGTTAGTCCTTATAAAGAGAACAGAGCTCTGATACCAATTGAAGAACAGTTTGGCAACTCTAGAGGGGGGTGAATAGAGTTTATATAGAAAAATAGCCAATTAAAAATAACTCTTTCACCAACAATAAATAATCAGCGTAAAGTGCGGAAAATAAATGAAGAGCAAAAGAGCATACGCAAACACAGCGATTTTAACCTGGTTTCCCTCGTGGAGGACTAGTCCAGGCCTGAGAACTCTAGCTCAGGATTAAATCCACTATTTGTGAAATAGTAGCTTACAACCCGTGCCTTTACTTCAGAAGAGCACGTCAACTTCTTACAGAGAATCGCAGTGGCGATTGCTTGGAATTGTCCAAGCGACTTCTTCACTCTTGCACAAGAATCCTAACTGAGAGATGCTGAGCACTCGAGACTTAGGAGGCTTGTGGCTAGTAGATAGGAAGGGTATGGCTTATTGAGCTTGTAGGAGAGAAGAGAAGAGAAGATTGAGTGAGTTAAAAAGAGAGAATTCATGCCCTATTTATAGTGTTTTTAGAGGCAGAATTCGGCCAGAATTCGGGTAGGAAAATTCAAAAATTTGGCCGTTGGACAGCTAGCAACCAGCTAACCCTAAAATTAGGATTCCTGATTTCTAGGGGACAGAGTTCGGCCCGAACTCTGTGTGGAGGCAGAGTTCGGCCCGAACTCTGTCTCTAAAGCACAGAGTGGTTCTAAGTGGGACTTGTGGGCAATTTTTGTTTTGGTGGAGCTTGGGATTTTGGGTAGGCTTATAGACTAAGTTCCAAGAGCTCAACATAGCTCAGAGTACATACTTCTAGACTCAATAAAATGTAAAAGTACAGACTCGAAAATACACTGAGAGTCGGAAACTGAGCTGTTGTCTGTCCTGAACTGAATGCAGACGTCGTGTGTCGTATTGAATTTATACAGATATTATTTAGTCAATGTAGTCAATATTTGGTTGACTGTGACTTTGTGTCAACAGATACGCTGAAGCTTTCCAACCAATGCGTATGGACTCTAGTCCTGGGGATGCGCTATGGTAGAATTCAGCCAATACGCGTGGACTTTCTTGTCCTGATGATGCATCGAGACTTTGATGTGCGACAGTTTATTTGCGCTAGCGCTAAGACTTTCTTTCCAACCAATACACATGGACTTTTTTGTCCTTTTTACTTGTTGTAGTGTCTATGACTTTTCCTATGTTGAATGACGTCCTGTTCGACCACTCCCTTTGTCAGATGGATCTGGACTTCAATGAAGAGATTGTCAACCCTGCTAAGGCTGCGGTCATGTTGGATCAGCCGCCAGAGAGAATGATGCTGATTCGAGATTAGCCCTTTTCTTTCCTCCAAACCATGATGGAGACGGCAGGATAAGTGCTGTCGAAACTGCCATAGAAGCTTACTTGAAGCCCCAGTTTTTGTTCGGGGATCGCTTTGCTTCTTATGAAGCGAAGGTGTTGAAGATCAAAGAGGATTGGATCTTCAGGGGCGAAGGACCGCAACATGTACGTACCAAAGATAGTGTGTCATTTGCCTCTGGCCGCCTTCATTAGCCTTGCTTCGAAGAGGAGGATGCAATGGGAGCTTACCCCAATTCAGGAAGGGGCAGTCGCGCGATCCATTCAGATTGACTCTGCCTCTAACCAAAAGGATAATTTTACTTTTGTGCGAGGCAGAACCTCTTTCTCCCTGTGCGTTCTTCGTCCTGGGAGTATATACAACAATTTTTGTCACGACCTGCTCTATTTTTCTGGATGCGAGTATGTGGACAAGTCTAGCCTATGCCGCAATGTCGGCAGTAGAACGCTGTCCAGGCCATAATAAAACAAAATGCTCATAAAACAATTATTATTTGTTATTCACAACATCAAAATTATTTTACAATATTTCAAAGTTTATATTTAATCCAAGTACAATGTGTCATAGAAGAAAATAAAACCACTAATATATCTAACTAATCTTCAAGGTTGACCTCAGCATACCCATGCCTCCCCAATGTTAAGAATAACACGAAAGAACATAAGGAAGAAATATGCTATTCCGCGTCAGAAGAAGCAACCTGCACATTGGTAACGTCAGTGTCACCAAGATGCGCACTATAAACCTTGGGGCAAACCACGTCGTCTAAAGCTGAAAAATAGTTATCCAGTCAAGATTGGAGCAAGATCACCATAAACTACTTTACACAACATAAAATATAAGCACGCAGCTTAGCAATAAGGAATGGATGAATATAACACCACTATATCATGGTAAACAGTTTGAGAGTACAATTATGACATGAAACAGTTGAAGATATAATTAAGACACAAGACAATATAAGAGGATGACGAATATAAGACAAATCACTGGACAATATGTCAACACAAATCAAATCACGTATACTGTGTTTTAGAATACAATTGTTTCACATGTGGATGGGTTAGAAGATCTGGCAGTTGGTACATGCGGTACAATGACTGCTACTAACATTAACATTGGAAAAAACTTGTATATTGCGTAGACCACATGCATACTAGTTATATTCCCCCTCCCGACTCTTTTACAAGTAAATATGATCACTTTAACATTAACTTTAAACTTAAACATTGAATCATTGAACATTAAACATTGAACGAAAGCAATAAGTGAACATGTATGGTTAAGGTAACAAGTATAACTCTCATGCACCAATGGTATAAAAGATAAGACTAACAATTTTTAAGGACAAGAATGACATGCAACTCAAAATAAAGGCAACATAGGTCATAGTAATACTTGTCTTGCACCAGAAAGGATGAAATCATGACTCACGACGTTGTCCGATCTATTCCGTCACATAAATAATCATAAGTTAGATATTAAAATCCTACTCAAAAAAACCCTAGAAAGTGGCTAATGGGTTAAAATAATTAATTCTATTTAATTTAGGAATAAACCATCTAAAAACCTAATTTAATCTAATATAATTCTGAAATTAATATTAAATACTTTTTGGCCAAGAAAAATTACAGCTTCAAATTCGGAACTCATAGCATGCAAATCGAGACACATCGATGACTAAGTAGTCGAATGACACGAATTCGATGACTTGAGTGTGCATCCTAGTAGATTTTAGCGCCATGAGTGCACTGGAATCGATCATGCAATAAAATCACGATCTGGTCAAAAGATATCGACATTATGGCTAACTGTGACCAAATCGATGATTTATAGACAAAATTAAGTTCAACGAATAAATAAAAATACTAGATGATTGTGTTAATTTCTGGGAAAAATACATGTTTTACATATCTGTGTTAGCTTTCTGAAACTTTAAATGGTTCGTGAATTTGATTCCTGGTTCTCCCGAAATCTCAAAAATACCAAAACATGTCAAATTTTGGACAACTGACACTCTACGAATTTCCAGAAATCTATGTTCAGAATTTATGAAAATTAATTATATATTCAGAAACCTAACCTCGATATACTTCCAAAAAGAAAATAACGCACAAAAAGCACGTCGGGCTTAGCGGCAATCGCTACGCGAAGTCAGGGATCTCCAAGGAACACTCCTGAAATTCGACCAGGAATTAATTAGGGTTTCATGGAATATATATATATATATATATAAAATAAAATAAAATATATATATATATATATATATATATATATATATATATATATATATATATATATATATATATATATATATATATATATATATATATATATATATATATATAGGAGAGAGACAGAGATAGGCAGTCGAGCACCGACAGGTAGGCCCAGATCTAACTGACTGGGCTGCTGACAGTATAAATACTAATTTAAATTCAAAAAATCATTTAAAAATTATTTTAACTCCAAATAAATTCAAATAGATTACAAAGAAATCCACAAAACTTTTAGAAAATTTTAGAAAATATTTTTAAGTGTCTAGAACATAAATAAAAATACATTAACTTAAAATACCGTCGTGTGACTCCACAGTAAAGCCTAAACGTCTATGGAGAAATAAATTATATGAGTTTTAATTATCTAAAAATTGCCAAAATTTCTAGAAAAATTTAGAAAAATTCAGAAATATTCTAGAAAATATTTCTAGTCATCAAGAGCCGAAATAAAAATATTTGGTCCTGAAATACCCTCGAATGACCTTACAATAGATCCTGAAAGTCCTTAAAATAATAAACCCTTAAATAAAGTATCTAAAAATTATAGAAAAACATAAAATAGCTAAATAATACATATTCAACCTATCTAGAGTCCATATAACCATAATCTGGTCATAGCCCTCTTATAAGGTAAGGCATGACTCACAATGATCATAAAATTTAAAAAAAATCAGGAAGTGGGCTTACACTGTTCCCTCCCAAACTTTTGCTTTCAGTGGCTCAACATCTGCCAATCGTGTGTTGCCGGCCAAGATTTCATACCCGCAAGGGGAATTTTGGGTCAAAGGTTGGTGTCACTATTTGCCAAAGTGGGATGACCTGACACTTTAGGTTTTGGCAAAGTACAAGAACGAGCTCAGGGAAATTGGCTTGACTTCTGCCATCCAAGCTACCCAGGCTGGCATAGACATAAACTAAACCGTGTTTCTGGCCCTCATAAAGTTGTACAATTCTCACACTGGGACTTTCTATACGCCCGTAGGGGAATTAGGATTGGCGCTTCATTAGATGTTTGAGGTCTCGAAGCTCCCTTGGAGGACAGAGCCATATGAAGAGTATTTTCCAACGAACGAGGAGCTCTTCGCTTTGGAAGAGAAGTATCCAAAAAAGATAGCGGTCTTTAAAGAAGTAGTGAGCAACCATTATCTGAATCAGTAGAGGGATAAGACTAAGGCACAACCTCACATGACCGCTTGGAGAGATTACGTCTTCACTCAAGATGAGAGCGATCCGACGAAGGTTCGCTTCACTACTCCCTAGGGTCTTACACATGCGGAGATGATCGCCGAGATAAAGAAGTTTGGCGAACGCAATCCATGTGAGGATGAAAATAGGGAGCCTGCTGACAACATCTATAGCTGCTTCTAGCATTATGCATATAAAATGTCATCGAAGGCGGTGCTCGTTGCCTATCTCATGATATGGCTTCGAGATTATGTGTTCCGTGGTGGATCAGGTTCTATTGAGAGGGTAACCAGTAACCTTATTTTGACGGCTATGAAACTGGAGTTCAGCCGTCCTTTGGCTTTACTTCTCGCGATAGTGTGCAACCTGATGCGGGGTCTAAGAGAGTTCGCGGTAAATGTCATAGCCCCAAAGGAAAGGAGTAGGACTTTCCTCGAACGTAGCAGCCTTATCATTATCTGATAAGATGGTTGATATTACATCACCCCAATGTAATAAGCCCTTGTACGGAGGAATGGCATATAAGGATGCATAGCGATGGTTGACATTACATTACCCCAATGTAATGAGCCCTCATATTTGGTATATGGAACATGAACCATTGCTTACTGGAGCCATATCTGTAGTGCCCCAATCTGCAAGATGCCTTATGATGGATGGTTGGATCGATGAAGCATTATTGGACTTGAAAATATGCGAAGGATCACTCGAAATGCTATATGATCATGGCGGAAATCGTCTTATAAATGCGGGTAGTATTGAACCATTCAAAGATCCTTTAGCTTCATGCTTAAAATAAAGGATAATATGCTGTGTTCACTCGTTGAGTTGTTAAATAATACTTTGCATGAAAGTTGGAAAGATAATAATAAGATAATTAATCTTATGAACCGAAAGCTATTGCGAATCATTTTATGAATGGTGTGCTTCGAATCATTTTAATGAATTGTATGCTTGCGTGCTTGGCAATAAATTATATGACAGGTGAATGCAAAGCCCCAAATAATTGTGCATTAAGGATATCGAGCCTTAGCTTAATGAATAGATGGTAACTCAGATGCTGTCCCAGGAATTGGACGGTGAGTACATTGAGTTTGGTTGGAAAGATGTATGGTATCAAAGATGTGAGAAAGAGATTAACTAACAATATTATATTATCCTGTGCCGATGTAGAATGTTGGTTACGCTAAGACCCAGGATTGGACAGATGCTAATGTGAGTGTTGGCTCAAGACAAGATGACAAGATGGTAATACGAATGAGAATGATAGGTTATTACTTAGTTTTTCTTATCATGCATTATATGTTTTCTTTTTAGATAAGTTGCATATAATTGTATGGTCATAGATAACTTGTCGACAAGGTAGTTCCTCGAACGGTATTGCAAGGCCTTGGAAATCGATTCATTCTGGGGGAAACCTCGTGCTGAAGTAGTAGCATAATGCTAAAGTAGTAGCATGGTGATTCAAAAACCTTCCGGACTGGGCTATCTATCCACCGCTGAAGGTTAGCCGTCTAACCATAAGTCCAATATGGCATGTAATCAGTGACCATCATATAGATAGGTCCATTGCTAAAGATGTCTTATGCAGGAAGAGTAAGTTATTACTCAAATACATGGAAGGATGTTGGATGTTGGTAAGAATCACCTGAATGGTGATAACTTTGATATTATGATATTGTTCCTAACAATGTCTTGTGCAGGCTAAGTAAGTATTATAAATGTACATGGATGTCTATACAACCGTAGGTAAAAAATCACCAATGGATGATAATAGATGCTTTATATTATGTTGGTTATATATATATAAGATGCATATTTTACTTCTGTCGGATATGAAATGCTAATTGACCCTAAGGCCATTTTCAATAATGTTCTATAATATGATTACTTAGTGTTGTCTTCTTAGGTGAGTTATGCCAGCACCGCTCGCTAGTATATTGATGATGTACTGACCCACGTTGTAGGCAATATTACAAGTGCTCATGCATGGGGAAATTGTTTGATCAGTACTTGGCATCGATGAATCGGATGGGTGTGCAGAAGCTCTTCTTGCAAGACGATGTCTTCTGCTATACAAGACATAATGTATGGAACAATGTAACTTAGTTGTACTAGTGAGATTGTAGCCAAATTGGCAAGTTTATTGTAAAGAAGTTGACATATTCAGTTGTAGCCTAAAGGACAAGTGTATATATACTCAGTTGTCTATTCATGAGTCTTGTAATCAGTTGTAAACTCTGTATTCTACTGCAAGTCTTATAATCCATTGCAATTATCAATAAATAGATACATTTCTTTTTATCTTGTGTGACTTTGATATATCCGCTTGATTTTGCTGCATTGTCATTATTTTCTGAAAAATACCAGGAACTGTAATGGTTTTGCCTTGTACAAGTGCAATCTAAACTTGTACGACATCACGCCCAATGGCTAGATTTCGATCCTCCGAGTTCGGGGCATGACATAATGGTATTAGAGCATGGTTTTACGTCATTGGATTCTTATTCGATTTGTTTCGAATCAAACTTACTATTGTGATGATTCAAAGCTGCTTTCGCGATCACTCAAACGTTGCTTCCACGATTACTTAAAGTTGCTTCTGCGATGAAATCAAAGTTGTCTCTATGATAACTCAAAGTGCTTCCACAATTATTCAGTGTTGTTTTTAAATTATTCTAAGTTGCTTCCTTGATTGAAAGTTCGTTGATCCTTTTTGCCGCTCACTGGGTGTTCCATACAATAAGTCTAAATATGTAGGCTGTAATTTATATGCTTTAATAAATTCTTAATACTACCAAAACGAATAACAATGGTGCGATGTAATGGTAAGTTTGTATGTGGGCTGGATGTCTTATGTATGGGATTTATTGAAGTCGATTGTTATGCAGCAATCGACTGTGGGTGATGGCATGGTATATTGGCACAAGAATTGTTCATGACTTCAGTGAATGTGAATTGACAGAATTTCGAGTTGATTTTTGTGTGTTGGTTTGGTTATGTTCTGATGTGAGATAATTAGTTGGTATTTGTGGTCGATAGAGCCACAGTAGGATGGATAGTCCAAAATAGATGTTGGTTTGATGCGAAGAGGAATATTATGTCGAGTATGGCTTGAGCTCTGAGTGGTATATGGCTCCACCCTCTTAGCGATAAGATGTCCCTTGACCTTGTTCATAGTAGTGATTGCTTTACCGGTAAGGTATTGGGTAGTATCGAGTCGTAGATGGATTACGATTGGTATTTGACGGCTAGACCTGTCCCTCGATGATTAAGTTCGGATAAGTCGCTGCTTGATTTTGATATGTTCGGATGAACCCTCGCTAGATTCTGATGGTTAGCATTATATTGGGTAATAAAAGATCAAGAATATGAAATGAATGCCTTGGTTGGGAATAGTACGAATCATAGATTCAAGTGATGACTTGAATCAGGTATGTAAGAAGAATTGTTGGTTCAGTAACGATGGTGGGGTGTTGCTATCAAAAAGATTATGAGAGAACAATGTGGATCGAATATAGAACGATGCTAGAATCGAGTAAATGAAATTGTATGTTGGACATCGAAAAATTGATGGTGATGTTAGACACTTATAGAAATGTTGGAAATGATTTAGAGGATGCAAAAAGTTGCATCAACGACCAAAAACTTAGAGAATGGATTTGAAGAAATAGATGGCTATGCACGTTGTGCAGTTGTGTTTGAGAAAATTAGACGTGTCCCGAACTAACAAGTTATGACCCTTGATTATTTTGAGGCATAGAAAAATGAACACTTGTCCCTTGATGCATGAAAGAGTAGATGTTCCTTATGAGACTCTAATGGCTGGAATACAAATAAATATCGAGGTGCAACGATATGTAATAGACCCTATCGATGGACTATGTTGTTGTATTAATAACGAGTTTGGGTGGAATATAGGATTGTTGGATTAGGACTTAGACAAATGAGTTATGTAATATTCAACTAAATGATCGATATACGAATGCGAGATGATTAGTAACATAGTGATTGAATCGATGAATGAAGAATGATATCTTCTTATGGAATCACAAGGAGATGATGCAAAATAAAAATTGATGGTTAACGTAAATTTCTAAGAGATGTCCGTGTAGAAGCATGGAAAATATCAGAGTAATGGTCCATGCGGCTCTGAGAAGAAGCCCATGCGGCTCATGCAGGAGCTGTCTTATGCGATTCAAAAGAAGACTCTCAGTCTCATGCGGCTCGGGAGTGTATGCGATTCAGCAGGAATATGCGGCCCGATCGACGACACAGTCCCCCTTAGGATCCTTCCCTACAGCTGGCCATTGGAGTAGTGGCCTCATTTAATGCCCTGACACGACTCGACGACCGTAACGGCTCTGACATAAAGCGTCATAATGGTTCTGCCATGATGACAGACTCTTCAGGAAAAGAGAAAAATCTCTGACCCGATCCGACAGAAGTCCTAGATTGCCACGTGGCACGTCTTATGCGGCTTGAATGGAGAACCGCTTCATGCGGCTCACTAAGAAGTCACCCTATATGGCTAGCAGAAATCAGCCATATGCGGCCCACCGAGAGCCCAATCCATGCGGCTCAATACAACGCTAGCTTATGCGGCTCGAAGAGATTAGGCATATGTGGCTCATGGAGAGTTCATCCCCTGCGGCTCAATAAAGCGTTGTCCTATACGGCTTATGCAGATTATCTCCCTGCGGTTCATGTCTGGCCTATCCCATGCGGCTCTGGCAGGACCCACAATTAAAATACGCGGCATCGGATCAATCAAGGATTTAACCGAATCTCAACAAATATATTTGACATCATCATCATAATTACTGAGATCAAGGCATATCATTTATCAGCAAGCCAATGGGACACGTGGCGCGCAATCGGACATTGGTATAATCAATCATGAAGATTTAAAGCAATTAACATTAATTGCTCACAAGATTCGGTGCTATCCGCATTAATGGCCTAGATTCATTGTAATCAGGATCAAGGGTTCAGATAGATTGAAGGAGCGCCGACATTCCAAACAAATGATCATTAGCAAACCCTAATGATCGTACTCCACTCTTATAAATAGCCAGCATCATTTCTTTGTAAGGGACGGGCAACAAAAGAATAAAAAAAAGAAGAGAGAAGAGATCTACAGAGAGAGAGACTCCCCCAACAATCAGAGAGAAAGTACATAAAGAGAGAGAGAAGCCAGGAGAGCAACAGAGGAGCAAAAAGAGCACTTCTTCGTCAACGCCAACCATCTTTTCATAAGGAGCCAAGGCTGCATACCGATCGTCCAAGGAGTAAGGCAGGACTGTCGTCGCCTTCCCGAGCCTCTATCGTCACCCCCCAGAATCTAAAATAAACAATTGTACTTAGATTGCTGTACCTAGGTTTTCGTCCCTATGCTTTCTTTGTACAAGCGAGTTTGTATTGTGAGTCTAAGTTCAGTCCTCCGATAATTGTTCTGTACTTTTACAATTAATGGCAAACACGATGGCGACTCTGCTGGGGACTAACTTCTCCACGGCTGAGGAGTTGGTGACGCAATCTGATGCAGCCAAAGTTGGCTCCACACAACAGAAGATGGTCGTCCACTTCGACCAACAGGCGTTCGAAGAAATGCTCTCTGAAGGCAGCACTGGCCCGGCCCATAAGCGCACCCGCAACACGAAGGCTAGCAAAGAATGGAGGCCAAAATCATTTGCTCCTCCTCAAGCCCTCGATGGGATACCCTCTGTTGCTCAAGACGGCGAGAAGGACTCTCCTGCGGCCCCACTTCAGACCGTAGACAAGTCTGCTGTCCCCATGTCCGACAGAAGAAAATACTATGATGCTGGACTTGCAGGGGCAAAGAGGAACTCTATGTGATCCAAGCCGCAGAAGGGTATTAGCCGCAGGAAGAAAGTCCATGCGGCTACATCCGCCAACCGCATAAAGAAAACTCATGCGACCACATCTGTCAGCCGCATAACTTTTGCGGCTACAGTTGCCAACCGCACGGATGAGACTCATGCGGCTATCGAAGTCAATCGTTTGCAGAAAATCCATGTGGCCACAAAGGCCAACCACATGCGGCCAGCCTGCACGGTCGTGACTCCTAGCCGCATAAGAACTCACCCGACAGCAGAAGACGACCGCATGCAGACAGCCTGCACGGTTTCCCATCCTAGCTGCATAACATCCGCTCCATGCTCCTCTCAATCAATTTTCGACCGTCTCTCGTACGGTCCGAACCCTGATAATTCTCTGGATGATAACCCAGACTCTGTGGCTTTTAACTTGGACTCCTCCTATTATGCACCCACAAGTGCTAAAAGGAGGAAGTCTAGGGCAGCGCGGGCTCATCAAGCCCAGTCAGCTGTCCCAACCTCTGACTATCGGGGCGTCCCGTTGACTATCACACGGGCCTCGGATGGAAAGTTGTATACAACTGCTCAAGTCCAGCCCCCGGCGGCAAACAGACAGAGTTGTTCCTCTGACTTGCGGGAGACGATCCTCCACAAACGCAAAAAAAGAGAAGGAGTGTCGGAGTGCAATGAGTCCTCGCTTGGACATCGCTGCACCCAAATCATCGTCAATTGCTGCTGCAACAACGCGGCAATGACGGAAGATCGGCCATCCGTCTTCCAAAGGCTACAGCACCCGAACTCATAAGATGAGGCACCTCATGTTGTCTCCTGCAATTCTGCTCAAAAAGTCTCCGCCGAAGAGAGAAGGAAGAAGACGAGCATCTCCAGTCCAAAGATATCAACCACTACAACTAAGAAACTGTCGTCTAAACGGTTGTCCTCCATTGGTGTATTCCAACACACCCGTTCAAAGACAAAATTTACCACGATGGGAAATTCATCATCCACATCGATGGGACTGAAGAAGCTGGGGGTAGCACTCCTCCGAACATCCGCAACAATCCGATGTTTCAAGGAACCGAGCCCGTACAAACAACTCTTCCATCAGGAGCAACAGACGCTGATGTCCCCAAGGACATCCGTACCTCTCTTAACGAAGCAAGCTCTGAAACTGGGGATACCATTTCCTTCGAGTCCGAGCCCGAAGAGAACATTCCCACCTATCCCGATGACTTCTCGGTGCATGGGTACGATTCGGAGGGCATATCCTCCATCGTTCCTTCCATCACTCCTTACGTAAGGACGGTGTTCATGACGAACAACAATCAAAGTGGTTCCAGTAATCGCCAGCGCATTGACAGTCTCGAAGCCATATTACTTACCTTGGTCAAGACTGTAGACAAGATCAAAGCGGCCCTGCCCACTCTACAAGGAGGAGCACCTGGTCAAACAAGCACGGGCCCCCCGATTAATATAGATTCAAACTCAGTGGCACCAAATCCAGGCAATAATCCTCCCGAAATAACAGCCCCTGCCACGACAGATGAGACCCGAGAGGTAAGAAGAGAGGTCCAGGAGCTCCGTGCCATATTTCATGCCCGAGAAAACACGCAAGATCTCAGAATACGGCAACCTTACCCCGCTGAGTGGAGGGACGTTCCATTCCCACCAAGATATAAGCCGTTCAACATCAACCCGTATGATGGCAAATCCTCAGCAAGTCGGTACATCACTTACTTCGAGGTCACCACCGACCATCTGCCCCATGATGATGCCATCCTCACACGGTTATTCATTGGGGCATTGGAAGGAGTCGCCTTCGACTGGTACCGCAATCTGCCGGACAACTGCATCCACTCCTTCGCCGGCTTCAAGCGCCTGTTCTTAGAACGGTTCTATGAAGTAGGATAAGACGTCACTATGTCCACTCTCATGGACGTCGTCCAAGGGAAGAAGGAGTTAACAAGGAACTACATCGAGCGGTTCTGCCAGACCGCTATGAAGCTGCCTTCCGGAAATCCAGATTCTTCTTTGATTGAAATTTGCCAAAAGAGACTGCTTCCAACGATCAGTCTCTGGATGGGCGAAAGTCAATTTAAAGATTGGAAGGCGTTCATCATCAGCGCCACAAGCGCTGAAGAACGACTGAAGAAGGCCCGCCAACTAGGGTTGTACATCTCAGAAGGAGAAAACAAGGGCAAGCGTCTCAACAACGATAATGGGGGTAACCCAAACAACAATCGGGACAGCAAGGGAAAACAGGCTATGGTGACCGACACGGCCCAGAAGCCCGAGCCACAGCCAGCAGACAAGCAATGGCCTCAGATCACTTACTCTTTCGAGGACGGCCACGTCAAGCCCATCTTAGACATGCTCAAACAAGGAGGTAGAATCCAGCTTCCTCCACCAAGACGGGAGCCTCGGCCGGCTGATCTGGAGAACCCGAAGTTCTGCCACTATCACCGTTATGTACACCATGCTACACATGACTGCTACCAACTAAAACGGTATATCCAAAGTCTCATCGATTCGAACGCTCTGGCCATCGACTTCGAAGAGGTAACCGTAGCAGCCAATATGGTATCCGTATACAATTCGGCAACTTCCCTCCGACGGAGACTCAAGACGGGGTAATCCCCGTCCCTCTCGCGATAATAGAGATTACCAATCTTCCTCCACCCCGAGAACAAACTGCTGGTCTAGAACCTCTCACCACCTCACGCGGGGAGGTCATGTGGGTCAATCCAGACTTGGTGTCAGAAGTAACTCGGCCCATACCATCTCCCACCAACAAAAAGAGTAGAAAAATCAGGACCTGCCACACAATTTCAGCAGACAATGAGGAAGCCACAGCCGTCGTCACACGGTCCGGAGCACAATCCCAACCTGTGGTTGACAGTCCAGCCAAAAATTATCAACCCACTACAACTGATGCTCTGGGACCGGCTCAGCCTTCGACGACCGACAAGCCTATGCCGAAGGAGACCTGCTTCGACAAATCTCTCCAAAAGGACGCAGCCCAAGGACTAGAGAGGCCCTACAAATTTGACATCTTAGCGCAATTGGCTAACACTCCGGCCAAATTGTCATTATACGAACTCCTAAGGCTCTCTAAGGACGTTCGTATTGCATTGAGCGAAGCACTCCAAAATGCCGATGTCTATTTCGCTCAATCCAACCTCACCGGGGAGGACTCACCCATGGATCTCCAAGATAGTGCCTGCACGGGAGCAATGCCCAACATCGTCTTCACTCTGCAGGACATGCTCATCAAAACCAACCTACATGATCGCCCGCTATACTACACGGGATACATCGACGACGTGAAGGTGGATCGGATGCACATTGATCCTGGCTCTTCCATAAGCATCATTCCGAAGGGCTTGTTACATCATCTTCGCATCCCAATGCATCGCCTGACACCTACAAGCACCGCCATCAGCGGTTTCAATTCGGACAGGAGCTACCCTATTGGGAAGATTCGTCTGAAGTGTCAAATCGACGACCTCCAATCCGAAGTCACCTGCTACGTCATAGATGCAGACACTTCCTACAACATCCTCTTGGGGCGCCCATGGATACACGATTATATGATCGTGCCTTCCACGCTACACCAGTGCTTCAAATATGTCGACAAATACGGCTTCGTGAAGATAGAATTTGCTGATATTGATCCCTTCAAGGGGGTCAAGTCTTACTACTCGGACTCCTGCTTATACGAAAAGTCGAAGAGGCACCTTGATGAAGGAGACGTACAAACTCATACCGAAATAGCCACAGGATCAGAAGGACCCCTGACGATCCACCTCCAAGCTCGCAAATCGGGCAAGTCTGCACCCATTACCGCCACTTTGTGGAAGAACGCAATCAGCCTCTCAGCACAAGAAGAGCAGATGATAATCCGGCTGCCAAGGTCCGGCCAAGTGCCAAGACCCACAACGGGGCCACTGACAATCCGACTGCCGAGAGTCAGTCAACCACCAGCAGGGAAGCTCAACCCCTTGGACAGGCCGCTGACAATCTGCCTTCCCAAGAAAGGTTGTCACCTCGATACAAGGTCTGACACTTCCAGCGAACCAGCCACTCCTCGCTCCACAACGAATGCCAAACTGGGGGTCGCCAGTCTGCCAACAACCCCACGCTCAACTCCATCAACTGAACCACTGACAATCAAGCTTCCCAGGTCGTCCTCTCAGTCTTTATTTACACAGGGGGTAGCCGAAGAGGAAACAGAGCTAGCCAAGTATATGGCTACCCACACTAACATCCCTTCCGCTGATGATGTAATCCCCCTAGAAAAGATACATTACTTCATCAATAAAGGGTTATCTTTGAACTACACCGAGCTCAATAAGCTATGTACAATGTATGCTATAGAACACGGCATAGGCGCTCACTTACACACACAGGTGACAAATGTGTACACCGCAATCCAACTCACTCCCGTAGAAGACGCTTACTGAATATTCGAGGAAGGGGATCACCCGATCATCTTCGGCCGGACGAACAACCCGCATCCCCTCACCATAGAAGAAGTCGACCTCGGATCAGATACCGGGAGACTGCCTCTGTATCTCTATAGCCCTCAATCCAAATATCTCATACAGAAACAGGGGTATAATCTGGAGACGACGCCAGGGTTGAACTATGGCACTGGGCGACGATTACCTTTGAAACCGCCAGCCCCGGCGGGCAAACCACGGAACTACTATAACAAAACTCGATGCGGGTTAGGGTATGTAACGCCTACTACGACCCCAGAAAGTTCAGAAGAAGAATACGACTGGCAGTCACATTCAACCGGATCACCAACTTCCGACTCAGACACCAGCATCGGGGATGTATTCAGACAAGTCATGTCAGTCAACATAGCGTTCGTCGGCGCTTACGAAGAAGATGAAGACATCCTCGAAATTCTCGAGCTAGAGCCATGGGCTCAGCAATTAGACGCACAATGGGAAAAGCGGTTCGAATTAAGAGAACCCCCTACTGAAGATGAGGTCATACAAGTTGATCTCGGCAATGAATCTTCTCCAAAACCGATCTTCATCAGTAAAAGCCTCACCGACGAAGAACGGGAGTCGCTGTTAGAACTTGTCAGAGAGTACATCGATGTGTTCGCTGGAACTATGAAGACATGCCAGGGTTAAATCCTGACATCGCTCTTCACAAACTTAACATTTGACCAGACGTGAAGCCGGTCAAGCAACAACAGCGACGCTTCCGTCCGGGCATTATGGACGCAATCGAGGCTGAAGTCAACAAATTGATAGCCAGCGGCTTCATTCGTGAGGAGCAACATCCCGATTGGGTCGCCAATATAGTACCCGTCCTCAAGAAGAATGGGAAGATTCAAATCTGCATCGACTTCCGCAATCTGAACGAGGCGTGCCCCAAAGATGAATTCCCCCTTCCTATCACAGACATCATGATCGACAATACCTGCGGCTCCGAACGTATGTCATTCATGGATGGCTTCTCGGGGGACAACCAAATCAAAATGTCTCCTAATGATGAAAAGCATACATCATTCCGAACGCCAATTGGCACATACTGCTACACAGTCATGCCTTTCGGTTTAAAGAATGCTGGCGCCACATACCAAAGAGCTATGAGCATCATCTTCAGAGACCACTTACGCAAGACGGTGGAGTGCTATGTTGATGATATAGCCGTCAAGAGCCATAGCAAAGGAGACCATCTGCAGGATCTAAGGATGGTATTCGACCTAATACGGGCCCACAATCTGAAGATGAACCCTACGAAATTGTTCTTAGGCGTATCCAGCGGGAAATTCTTGGGCTTTATCATCACTGCACGGGGTATCCATGTAGACCCCAAAAAAACGAAAGCGATCATGGAGATGGCTCCCCCGAGAAATCTCCACAAACTTAGAGGCCTCCAAGGGAGGCTAGCTTACATCAGGAGGTTCATTTCTAACCTCTCCGGGCGATGCCGACCGTTCACTCACCTCATGAAGAAAGGAGTCTCATTCGTATGGTACGAGGAATGCCAGCGTGCTTTCGACAGCATCAAAGAATACTTATCAAATCCTCCAGTTTTGGTAGCCCCGGTTCCTGGAAAACCATTCCTGCTCTACGTACGGGCAATGGAACAATCCCTTGGTGCTTTGTTGGCACAAAACAACGATGCAGGCCATGAGCAAGCTATATATTACCTCAGTCGAATGATGATTGGGCCAGAACACTGATACACCGCTGTGGAGAAGGAATGCCTCGCTCTGGTGTTCGCCATTCAAAAGACGTGGCACTACGTCACAGGGCAAACCATATATGTGATCTCCCGAGTCAACCCCCTCAGAGTCATCATGACTAAACCAGGGGCACTCAGCTCCCGCCTCGCTACATGGGCAATATTACTGTCCTCCTATCATATGATCTTCGTTTCGCAGAAGGCTGTCAAGGGTCAAGCCCTGGCAGACTTCTTGGCAGCCCATCCAGGATCGGAGTCATCCAGAATATATGAAGAAATCCCAGATGAGGTCGCCGATTCGAATACGGCCACCCACGATAACATATGGCGGATGTTCTTCGACGGCGCTTCAAGATCCGGTCCCAAGGGAAACATTATCGTCGGGGTCGGAGTGGTATTGATTTCTCCTACCGGGCTGGTGATCAGTCACGCCTACTCCCTCACAGAACCCTGCTCTAATAATGGGGCCGAGTATAACGCTTTGGTCATTGGTCTCCGACTGGTAAGAGAGCTGGGGGTAGAATACCTTGAAGCATACGGCGATTCCCAACTAATCGTCAATCAGATCCGAGGTTCGTACGAGGTCCGCCATGAAGACATGATCCCTTATCATCAAATAGTGATCAATATCATCTCGGCATTTGAGGGGTTGTTCATCGAGCACGTCCCCAGACTCCGAAATATTGAAGCCGATGCCCTAGCTGGTCTCGCCGCTTCCCTAGCAGTTCCGAATTATGATCGACAATCAGTGGAAGTGATAGGCCATGAACTGGTCTGTCCCAAAAATAATGTGCAATTTGTCGCAAGTTATTCCGCACAGATGATCGATGACGCCCCGGATTGGAGACAACCATTCATCGACTTCGTCGTCTACGACATCCTGCCTGAGAACCCAAAGGAAGCCACTTCCATTAGACGGCGGTCCCTCAGATTCTTCTACGATACGGAGACGAAAATGTTGTATCGTCGCTCCTACGACGGATTACTACTTTGGTGCCTGTCCAATGCAGAAGCCAAAGAAGTCGTACGAGAAGCTCATGACGGTGTCTGCGGGGCCCACCAGCCCGGCCCAAAACTGCAAGACCGCCTTCGCCGAATGGGCTACTATTGGCCCACAATGGTGGCAGATGCGATAGATTATGCTAGAAAGTGTAAAGCTTGCCAAGTCCACGAGGACTTCATTCACCAACCATCGGAGTTCCTGCACCCGACAGTGGCATCCTGGCCATTCGAAGCATGGGGAATGGATATCATTGGTCCAATAACTGCAACTTCCTCCCGAGGACATCGCTTCATTCTCGCGATCATTGATTACTTCTCCAAATGGGCAGAAGCTGTCCCACTCGCAGAAGTTAAGACTTCAAACGTGATCAGCTTCCTTAATCATCACGTCATCTACCGCTTTGGATTGCCCCGAAGGATCATCTATGACAATGGTCCGCAGTTTACAAGCCACGCATTCTATCGGTTTTACGATAAGCACCGTATTCAGAATATCGCCTCGACGCCGTACAACCCGACAGCAAACGGGTTAGCAGAGGCGTTCAACAAAACAATCATCAACTTCTCAAGAAGTTTATCTCCTCCAACAAACGTGACTGGAATGAGAAGCTTGGCGAGTGCTTATGGGCTTATTACACCACAGTTCGAACAGCCACCGGAAATAGACCATTCTCCCTGGTATACGGGAGTGAGGTAGTCCTCCCCTTGGAGACCCAGATCCCCTCACTACGTGTCACCCTTACACATCAATTAACGACAGACGACAACTACCAACGTCGGCTGCAAGAGTTAGAGGCCTTAGATGAAAAGCGCCTCCTGGCTCAGCAAAGGATCGAGCTGCAACACGCACGTATCTCAGGAACCTTCAACAAGAAGGTCAAAATTAGAACATTCCAGGTAGGCGATCTCGTCTTGGCAGTCCGGAGGCCAATGGTCATGACTCACAAGACCGCCGGTTAATTCCAGCCAAAGTGGGAGGGCCCATTCATCATTGAGACGGTATTCTCCAACGATGCTTACCGCCTAGCAAAGCAAAACGGAGACTTGCTCATGCTGCCCGTCAACGACAAGTTCCTGATGAAATACTATGTTTAAACACCCTACTCCAAATTATCGAGTCATGTACCCTTTAGTACCACTGAACTCATATCTGCCCTATTTCAAATTATCGAGTCATGTACCCTTTAGTACCACTGAACTCACATCCACCCTATTTCAAATTATCGAGTCATATACCCTTTAGTACCACTGAACTCACATCCACCCTATTTTAAATTATCGAGTCATGTACCCTTTAGTACCACTGAACTCACATCTACCCTATTTCAAATTATCGAGTCATGTACCCTTTAGTACCACTTAACCCGCATCCACAATATTTTAGATTATCGAGTTATGTACCCGCTGGTGCCTCTGAACTCACATTCCGGTCACTCTTTCAGCTAGTAAGTCACGTACGATTATACCTCTGAACTTTCTTCCTGAAAGAGATCCTCCCTCATGATCCACTACCCGTGCTCCCAGTACACAAAAAAGGGTAATCGATCCACAGAATTCCGAAAAAAACGGCTATGTCCTCATTACCTCTGAGTCATTTTCACTTCCACCAAAAACAAACTGCCCCCTCACATAGAACTTCCACGTTCTCCTACCTCTGAGTCATTCTATGTACCCCCTCTTCATTGAGCCCACTCCTGCCATATCATCATTACCTCTGAGTGGGAAGGCTCCATCGAAGAAACCTTCATGCTTGCCATGTCCACATTACCTCTGAGCAAGTATGTCGGCCTCCTTTCGACCTATTATTTGTACCCACAACCGGAGTACGACAAGGATAATAGGTCCAAAAATGTCCGCTGTTGACCACAAATATCTTCCGTGAAACCTCCCCTGCCATGCCCCCATTACCTGTGAGCAGGAAGATTCCACGGTAAAACCCTCATGTTTGCCATGTCCTTATAACCTCTGAGCAAATATGTTGGTTTTCCTTTCACTCTATTATCCGTACCCCGAACCAGGATACGCTAAGGATAATAGGTCCACAAATATCCCTTGCTATGCTTCTTAGCATAGATCCACTACCCCACCATGCCCCGGGAGCCCAGCTGCTCTGCGGCATTCCTTTTTTTTCAACACCTAGAACGTCCATGACTACTTTGCCACGGCTGTTCCGGATATCCCGTCCAAGCTTGTTATCCGTACCTAAAACCAAGGTACGCCTAGGATAACAGGTCCACAAATAATCCCCCAGCAAGTACAATTTCACAGGCGCCACAAGTACAAGAAAGAGATGATGAGTTGAAAACATGCTTATTTATTCAAAATTCAACGTACTACTTTATTTGGGATCACGTCCCTTACAAAAAAAAGAAGAAGAAAAGAAAAAAAAAGAGAAAGCAAAGAAAACAGACAGCTGATCACTGCTCTGGGGCACATAACGCCCTGAGACGGTCCGTCAGCAAAACAACCGACCGCTCGAACCTCTGGGAGGCTCGACGCTCCGCCTCGTGGGTCAGCACCGCCTCGTCCTCCAGGTGAGCATGAGCCTGCCAGTTATCCTCAAATTTCTTAAAGGCCCGCTCCAGGGTATCAGAGGATCGGGAGACCTTCTCGGCCTCCCGAACGATTGACGCCTGCTCCACCTGAGCAGTCTCCAGCTCTGACTCTAAGAAGGCCAATTCCCTCTGAAGTCCAAGAATAAGCTCCTTCGTGTCGGCGATCCCACGAGAAGCAGACTCTTCCCGAGTACGGCAAGCCTGACTCCTACGACCCAGCTGGTCATACAAAGCAGAAAATTTATCAAGGTCTCCCCGCACAACTGGCCCAGCCGTATTCCGGGCTAGCTTAATCCTATCCCGAGCAGCAAGGAGGAAGCCCCGCTCCCGCTTGATCGCAGCAGGCAGGCCAGCCTGTCGTATCGCCAGTAGTTGGGTCACTAGCTGATCAGTTTCTGTCATCTTAGGTTCCAGCAGCGCAGCCAATCCCACACTGCCAGGAAGGGACTTCAGGGTTGCAATCTGACCCCGAGCGTACTGGAGAGATAGAGAAAATGGGGTCCCCCGTTCTATGGCAGCATCTATGCCTCTTTTTAAATGACGATAGAAGCTGTCAACCACGTCCTGTGTCACCTCGTCAAGAGTCTCCGTGGAGGCAGGTGTCAATGGGAGTGTGGCGGGCAGCACCGAAGATGACACAACAGAATCCGCCGCTCCTGCGACAAGAGAAACCAGCTCCGCACGGAATGACGCTTGAACATCGGCCATCTCCTCTTCGGCAGCCTGCAAAATTTGAATGCTCGGTAGGACCGAAAAGTTAGCCTCCGGAGCCGTATAACCTGCGAAGGACGAGGTGGAGACCATCGCCAACCCCATTCCCGTCGGCCTGGACACTACACCAAAACGGTCATTTTGGAACACCAAACAATTTTCAATTCGTAACACCAAACATGCCACCATGGGCATCCAGAAATTCCCATGACACGACACACCTCTCCCAATTTCTCACTGATAAACACATTTATCCCCTTCCCCAATACTGGATACCCCATATCGTACTTGCTGCTACCTGCAGCTCCTGCTAGTGTTTCTCATGACTAAAGAAAATTTTAGACCAACCTTAAGATCGACACAAAACTGCTAAAAGCAGATGCTATCCCCACCAGTTTCAAGCTTCAAAAAAGGGGCAGGAACTTAGTACTAATAAGGTTAAGTGAGCATAAAATAACTCACAAGCAAACCTAGCTACATTACATGAATATCTTAATAGTGTCATCGAAATCGAACACCTACCTTACAAATACCCATGTCGTAAAACATTTCATACACCTTCGACACTCAATGAGCAAGCAGACCTGTCTACTGGAGGATTTTCTATAGGATCGGAATCATGCACCTGCGACAGCTAAAATTAAGGTTCTAGTAGCTAATGAATCAGACTACTGTGACTGCAAAGTCGAACCTCAAGGTCACTCAACCCGGACTGGCCTTTTTATCCTCCAAAGCTGTAAGTTTCCCCTTCCATCCTTCAATTTTAGCCATCTTCTCCATATGCTCTGGCTTCATGTCTTGTTGTTCACCTTTTACCTGAGCCTCCACAAGTCGAATTTGTGGCATATTTCGGATTCAGTTGATCAAGATCCAAATCTATAATTCAGATATATCGAAAAATATTGTGTATATCAAAATCATATATGGTAGTATTATTTCTTTAGAAACACATAACCAGTCATGGCAAGGTCTATTCCCAGAAGTGTAAGCTAGGTGTTTATCCTCATCCACCAGTGAGCATTCTCCTATCCTCATTATTGTGAAGGAAATATAAAGATCACGTTCAAATAGTGTAACCATTGGCATCTAAATGAAGGGTATTCAGACACAGTTGAGTCCTCGTCTCCATGGAACAACTTGGTACATGGAAATACCATGTTTGTGTTAGTCAAAAAAATAGGAAGGTGAAAGTTGCATTAAAAAATTCAAAGAAGAGTCAGCCAGGCAAAACTTCAGGAACAATTAGAGAGAATCCAGGAGGGACTACAACAGGACCCTTAAACATGGAACATGAAGCCCAATATAAGTTCTTGTACACAAAAATAAGGCCAGGTTGCTTAAATATGTTTGTCTATCACAATAAGCACCCAAAAGCATTTCAAAATAGATTTGAGACTAAATAAAGTCAAGCTATGCATGTACATCTGCTAGTCTGCACATTGTATATAATATCAACATGAAGGTTGGTCTGATTACTTGGAAGAAAAAAATTGTGTCTACAGGAAACAAGAGATGCTTATTAAGTTATTTTCTTATTTTGTTATGTAAATCAATATTCATGGAGTAGGGTGAGGAGTTATCATGTTTATTATTGTGTGTTGTCTTTCATGAGTTCCTTGGTAATAATATGGATTGATATTTGTGGTTGTCCATATTATGGATTCATATTTTACTGGATTCCTTGTGAAGAATACCAACTGTAAATATTAATCTGATGCATATTTTCTTGACATACTAATTTCAACATGTAGTGTGCAGACTTTATGACTGCAAATTGCAGTGTGTTTATGTCCAAATGGGGTACTGCATTAGTAAGTGTTAGGTTGTCTGTGACATGTATGTATGTTCCAGTGTAGTAACAACAAGACATCAGTTAATTACAGTCTTAATGCTGTAGAGTCTAACTTTATATAACTCGTTTGTTTAAAGAGAATGGTGGTCCCTTTGCTTCTCAAGTGTCATACTTGTCTATTTTTTTCTTTTATTGCTCCTGGTGATTGAGTCATCAGATTGAAAAATGAATATTTTGGGAAGTTGAGACATTAGATTCAAAAAAAAATTTCTGGGAAGCCGATTCATTTACTACTTGGACAAAATATAGTGTTAAATTTTGATCATTTTCACTTATTAATTTTGTTCTTGTAACAGTTTGGACTTCTAATGCATTTTTTGGTAATATAGTTGCCTGCAAACATGGCCAACTATTGGCTCTTTGGCTAAAGAGTGGATTTTTTCGAAAATGGGTAATAAGTCTACTATCGACTCTTTGGCCAACTATTGACCAACATGACCAACATGGTCAACTATTGACTCTTTGGCTTAAGTGGAAGTTTCTTAGTGAGGGAATTTCATAATATAAATAGTGGAAAGTTTCTTACGTTCTACATTCTGTAAGGAAACATGTGAGTATATGCAAATAGAAAGGACTAGTTTCCCTGTTGTCCCTACATTCAACAAAAGGTCAATATTCAAGATGTATGGTTTTAATTTCCTCTGTTTTTTCTTTCAATAGGTTGCAAATATGGTCTTGATTGATGCAAGTGTATGTGGACCCTTCAAATGACTTCAACTGAAGGAGAGTATTCGTTTATCATAAAAATACTTGCTTGAGATCGACAACCAAAATTTATAGCAGAGCAGGACAATCTACATAGAAGACCATTTGAGGAGGACCCATGTTTGGATATTAGAGTTGTCTCATACCTTTTGTTATTGATGTAGGCACACTGCCAAACAATATAATTTTTGTGTTCTTTCTACCTAGATTTTATTTATTCATTATATTTTGTACTTTATATGCTTTTGACAACATTTTATAAAAATTAACTTCTGGGACATGGTGTAAGTTTTATATTAAGTTGATAGCTTTGGTTAATTTAATGAAATTCTTTGATGTTTTGACTCATGGAATAAACTCTTGCAGCACGTATTATGTGTTCCAATGATCAATATAGAAATCATCATATTTGTGGTTCAAACAAAGAATTTAAACGCAAATTTAAAATTTAAAAAAATACATAGGAATGCTAATAAAGCATTTCAAAACTAGCCGCATGAACAATGCAAAAGTGTGTCAAATTATATTTTAGAATGGGTATAAAGTGTTTCAAAATGACATTTAGAAACGGTTAACGGCCGTTCCAAAAATAATTTAGGCACACATTATATATGTTTCAAAATTTGCTTTTGGAACATCTAATAATCGTTCCATACTAAATATAGGAATGCTTTATATGCGTTCCAATTATTGCAACGCCACTTTTAGGAACGATTATGATATGTTCCTAAAAATATTAGAAGCATATCAAAATTGTTCCTAAATGTCTTTTTTGGTGTAGTGGGAGCTGGCAGGAGGCTCCTCGACATGGGACGGCAAAGGAAAGGGAACGCCCCTTTCTTCCATATCACGACGGGCCGAGCCTTCCCCAAGAACATCCGTGGCGGAAAGTAAATAGTCAGGACCTGCAGGGCCAAGGCAACCATGAATCGATTTGACTCGGAGGATATGTTGATAGAGCAAATAAGCCCCCTCACTAGTCAATATCTGGCTTATCTTACCAGTGGAGGGGTGTGAAGGCCGAGGTTCGCCTGCAGCCACCATAGCCCCTTCACCAACAGCCTCCGAGTTAGGTACAATAGACTCCTCCGTCCTTACATCCTCGGGAGGGGGTACACCGAGATCGGCATCGCTTTGCTGAAGTTCAGCGGTCTCGGAGACGGGTCCAAGGAAACCTTCGTCACCTCGGGCCGAGGTTTCAGCAACCTGAGAGCTTCCAGCCACCGCTGAGAGAGCACTCGCAGAAAGGATCGCGGCGCACACGCCGCTAATCAAAGCAGCAAGGGCCGGATCAGCTCCAGGGGAAATAGACGGTTCAGGAAAGAACGATTCACCAGACATCTACAAAGAAAAGTAATTAAGTCATATCTTCGGAAAAGAAGAAAACTATAACAAAGAGAAGCCTCCGACTTACCTCTGGAATGCCGTCTACATTCTCACCTTTCTCCGTAATAAGCAGTCTACGGGGACCGACCGCCGCTCTCTTTACAGAAAAAGTTACCCCTCCTCCAGTAGACTTACGCCTGCCTCGCTTACGTGAGGGACCAGGCATAACGGGCGGTATATCTACCCGTACTGCCTCCGACACAGATGGTAACTGGCCCACTGCTTCATCAAATACAGCCGACGGTTGATCCGTCATCATCTCATCTGCCATGACGGGAGGCTGACCCGCCATTGTCTCGTCACCCGAAGAAAGGGAGTCCTCGTCGCCCCGCTCGTTGTCTTCCTCAATTGTGTCGAAGGACTCGGAATCGGGAGAAGGAACTCTATTTGTCCCTTTCTTCTTTGCTCTCGACGTCGTAGCCTTCTCCGCCAGGCGAGTGCCCACAATGAAGATAGTCCTCGAGTCAAAATCGAGGGGAGGTGGATTCGTCATAACATGATATAGGGCCGCTATATGCAGGATTTCCCCTATCACGTTTGCGGCTGGGACCAAGAAGCTAGTCCGAGTATGACAGGTGTCATAGTAGCTCTATGCCCTAATACCGTCAAGAATGCTGCCTTCAAATCCCAGGTGAGAACTGGGGCACCCGAGGAATAGCTGACTATACCCAAATTAACGGGCAAACCTACTAGGCAAGTAGGGCTCCAAATACACAGTGTTGCGATTCCGGTAAACTAGATGCGCCGGGCGAATGTTACGCAGCCAGAAACACATCTTTTCAGGCAAGAAATGAGGAGGTCCAACCCCATCAACATGAACACCCTTCACCTCTTGATCAGTGAAACGAGGAACGGATACCAAGAAATTGTACCCGTCCACCCTTGCCAGCATCCTCCGACACGTCGACATGGTACTACATTCCCAAAGCTGGTGGTGATACTTGAAAAGAAATGCGTTGTCACTTGTAACGCCATCTCCCGTCCCAGGTCTCATCAAGGACTGATAATGCAGCAACAGCCATCCCAGCAAGTAATGATAAGGCAATTCTATACGTTCAAAATCCATTGCCACGTCACGAGCAACGACCTTGGACGAGAAGGCGCGGAGACCATGCTGAATACTGCACACCATGGCAGGAAGAAGAGCCAGCCTGACCCCAAAGGCCAACTTCACGGCAGGAAGAATGAAGTGGTGACTGATCCTCTCAATAGAACCTGCCCCTCCTGAGACCTCGCAGTTGCGCAACCATACCATTAGAAACCCGACCAAGAGTGCCTTCTCTGACAACCGCCGGGTACCATAACAAAAGTAGCTGAAGGAGTCAATCTGGCTCCCGAACCTGTCACTTTTAGACTTCGACCTCCTAGCGGTCGACATCAAAGCCTCTACTTCCCTAGGAGTTAAACGATCTCCGGAAGTAACCCGGCCAGCCGCGCTGAATTTGAAAAGGTACGCGACCCAAGATTTAGTATGGGGAGAGTCCCCTTCCGAGCTGTCATTTTTCTGGATACTCGTCCGGTGACAGGTGCTATGATGGCATAATAGTTCTTGATACACGACGACGAAACCGGAGAATCGTCGATCCAAATCTTGGAGCTCCTCATTCGTCGGAGTGTACACTTTGAAGGGTTCATCCCCCCAGGGGAGCTTGGAGACGGCATACATCTCGTGAAGAGCGAGCCCCACCTCCCCAACAGGAGTGAAAAAGGTCTCCGTCCGATGATTGTACATCTTCAGAAGGGCCATGAACAACGGCTTATTAACGGGCAACCCGTGGCTGGTACCCCGGATAGCGTCATAAAGGTTGACTCCACGCAAAAACTCTTCGTATTTCCGTAGAATCTATGAGGTCAGGTTAGCCCACGGGGGAATGGGGTGTAACCAGCTCGGCAATACCAACCTGCCAACCGGATAGGACCCTTTGCGGACAAGTTGGCTCAGGAAGGTGTCAGCCTGGGAGAATGAAAAGTTAGGACCGGGGGTGTTGATGAAAGTACCCGGGACTAACCCCATGACGGACCGACTGGCCGGATCTTTAACCGCGCGTACTGACCCAGTGGCTCTGTTATAACGGATGTTACCAACAAACATCCCCGGTCAGGATGGAGTGAGGGTGTACGGCATCTGCCTATCCAGAACGATCATATTGAACCACTCAAAAGGGAAATAACGCTTCATAATGGGGATATGAATGGGCATCCCGTCCAGGTCAAAATCCTAACTCTCGGAAACATCCAGCACTCGGGAGTTTTCTACGACCAACGCATCCCCAAAGAGGAAGATCGGTTTCAGATAGTTCCCGTCAGACTGTCCGGAGCTTATCATGTCACCAAGGAAATGAAAAGATTGAATCCTAATAGCGTTTAGTCGCTCCAAAGGTTCATCAACCAGTAGCTGCTCGGACACTTGACGAACTAAGTCATCCCGATGAATGCCCGAGGCAGACTGACGTGAGCCTACCATAAGTTCTTCCGCAGGATTCACTGGCAGATTCACTGAAGAAAAGGAAAAAGAAACAAATCAAAAAGATGGCTGAAACACAAAACTACACGATGCTTATGCGGCTCAGCATAGCCTAATGCAGCTCGGTTTAAAAAGGGTTTATACAGATCAGTGCAAATGAGCTTATGCGGCTCAGTTTGAAAGAGCCCATGCGGTCTAATACGAATAAGCTTATGCGGTTCCATTCGAAAGGAACTCATGCGGCTCAGTTCGGGGGAACTTATGCGGTTCGAAAGAAGTGTATACGAATATGGTCCAATTTTAGTAAGCTTATTCGGCTCGAAAATGCTTATGCGGTCCAGCGAGGATGAGCTTATGCGGTTCAGTTCAAAATGTGCTTAAACCGCTCAGTTTGAAGGAGCTCATGCGGTCCAAATCCTGATGAGCTTATGCGGCCTTGATAAAGAAGTAGTTATGCAACCACTTTCATGCGGCTCAAAGCCTGGGTCATACCCCATGCGGCCCGAGTATGAGTCGGACACACAGCATGTTTTGGAATATAGGCTCGCACATAAAATATGCGGCGTAGCCATGGCAGTTCATATTAAGGAATCCTACCAGCAATAGGCGGGTGGACGTCGGGGTGAAACGCAGGCATGCCAGCCGATGAAGGAGCTGCCACGTTCGCCGCCGTAGTCGATGAAGACGCGGACTTTTTGCCCTTCGCTGCCGCAGAAGATGATGCGGCCTTCTTGCCCGTAGACGCAGCAGCCTTCTTGGGAGCTATTATCGATCGTTGAAGGAAGAAGACGAAGAGCAAAGACAGCAACAAGGAATTCGAGCAAAGAGAGAAGGTAAAGAAACCCCCAAAAGACTAAAAGACTCTTATTTATAGGCGAAAGAGACCCATAAAACGAACAAATGACTCAGATTACGCCTCGGATTACGTGCCGCTTCAAAAGATAAAGGCAAAAACGCTTCGGTCAAGGCAAAACCGACCCTTGGGATCCTCCCCCAAAAGATGGCGTTAATTCAAATCGAATCAAAAGCATTTAATGAAGATTTGCATACGTAGTCAGGACACGTGGCAAAGAGTCTATGCGGCCAGATGGATCTATGCGGCTGAGACACTTATGCGGCATGAACGAGGCCATGCTTCTTATTCAAAGTGTTTCAATTTTGCAAATTGAAAACTTTGAAGGGGGTCCTGTAGAAGCATGGAAAATATCAGAGTAATGGTCCATGCGGCTCTGAAAAGAAGCCCATGCGGCTCATGCATGAGCTGCCTTATGCGATTCAAAAGAAGACTCTCAGTCTCATGCGGCTCAGGAGTGTATGCGGTTCAGCAGGAATATGCGGCCCGATCGACGATACAGTCCCCCTTGGGATCCTTCCCTACAGCTGGTCATTGGAGTAGTGGCCTCATTTAATGCCCTGACACGACTCGACGACCGTGACGGCTCTGACATAAAGCGTCATAATGGTTCTGCCATGATGACAGACTCTTCGGGAAAAGAGGAAAATCTTTGACCCGATCCGACAGAAGTCCTAGATTGCCACGTGGCACGTCTCATACGGCTTGAATGGAGAACCGCTTCATGCGGCTCACTAAAAAGTCACCCTATATGGCCAGCAGAAATCAGCCATATGCGGCCCACCGAGAGCCCAATCCATGCGGCTTAATACAATGCTAGCTTATGCGACTCGAAGAGATTAGGCATATGCGGCTCATGGAGAGTTCATCCCCTGCGGCTCAATAAAGCGTTGTTCTATGCGGCTTATGAAGATTATCTCCCTGCGGTTCAAGTCTAGCCTATCCAATGCGGCTCTGGCAGGACCCACAATTAAAATACGCGGCATCGGATCAATCAAGGATTTAACCGAATCTCAACAAATATATTTGACATTATCATCATAATTACTGAGATCAAGGCATATCTTTTATCAGCAAGCCAATGGGACACGTGGCGCGCAATCGAACATTGGTATAATCAATCATGAAGATTTAAAGCAGTTAACATTAATTACTCACAAGATTCGGTGCTATCTCCATTAATGGCCTAGATTCATTGTAATCATGATCAAAGGTTCAGATAGATTGAAGGAGCGGCGACATTCCAAACAAATGATCATTAGCAAACCCTAATGATCATACTCCACTCTTATAAATAGCCAGCATCATTTCTTTGCAAGGGACGGGCAACAAAAGAATAAAAAAGGAGAGCAAAGAGATCTACAGAGAGAGAGACTCCCCCAACAATCAGAAAGAAAGTACACACAGAGAGACAGAGAAGCCAGGAGAGCAACAGAGGAGCAAAAAGAGCACTTCTTCGTCAACGCCAACCATCTTTTCATAAGGAGCCAAGGCTGCATACCGATCGTCCAAGGAGTAAGGCAGGGCTGACGTCGCCTTCCCGAGCCTCTATCGTCATCCCCCAGAATCTAAAATAAATAATTGTACTTAGATTGCTGTACCTAGGTTTTCATCCTTAGGCTTTCTTTGTACAAGCGAGTTTGTATTGTGAGTCTAAGTTCAGTCCTAAGATAATTGTTCTGTACTTTTACAATCAATGGCAAACAGTCCGTATTTGTTGCTAGCGTAAATTCGTAAAGGATGCTTCGGAAGAAATACGATTATATAGTTGCGTATTTTATTGGTTAAAGAATACAGGCCGTATCGATGATCTAAAAATACGGGAATTGAATATGTCGCAAAGAGACCATAGAAAAGAGATGGTAAATGATAAAACATTGAGGTAGCAATATTGGAATATAACTCGGAATAGTTGGCCTCATTGAATAGACCCAATTTGAGTACGATATGGTAATATTAGTCGGATTGAGCAAGTGATGCTGCGTCCATGCAAGTGAAAACTGAATATTGGATGTTTGATTGACAACGTTTTAGATGATTGCTTCGAGATTGACCCATAAGAATTGTCGGTTGTGTGTAAGTCTAGAATGACTTAATTGGGTATAATTCGAGGATGAGTACAGGTAGATAGACTTGACCTTAGAATGTCGGTTGGTTGCCTAGAAGTATCGATTGTTGCCTAAGTTTCGGATTTGTTGGCTAAGATATTTCAGTTGTTCGTATTGGGAATAAGTTCATAAGATTGGGGTGGTGTCCCATGTCCCTTAGCTGGTCGGATCATAGATTGTCCCTGAGATAAGATAGAGTTGTCCATATGATATGAGTTGGTTGCCTCTAAGATAAGAGATAAATATGTCCCTGATAGTTATTCATCTCAGATGAGTTAGCTGAATGTTTGTTTTAGCTTAGATTAGCTGACCGTAGAGACTTGACTATTGGCTAAGTTGACTGTTAGAGACCCCTTAGGATGCCCTATTGATGTTGCGTGGTTATTATCAGAATGAGTGAGATATGTCGAGAAGTAAACTTCGGATTGGATAAAAATTGGAAAATTCGATGTTACAATGTTGAATGCGATGACGAATCATGTTGTCTTTGAAAACTTGGTTACCTTTATTCAAAATGTTAGAATTTATTAGAACCGATGGGACTTGATTGGTGGGTTGATTCATATTAAGATGCTTAAATTTATGGTAGTGCCTTGAGATAGTCGGAATAAATTCATTAATGTATAATCAAATTGGAATTAAGAATAAGTGTATGACGGAATGAGATAGTGCTTGTATTTGGGATCGACAGAAAGCAAATAAAATTTTGAAATGACCCTCGGGATTAATGTTGCTGGAAATGAGAATTGCTTATGTGATATGATAACATGTTAACTTGATCGATACAAAGAAATGTTTAAGTATATCGAAATTTTTTGCTAGAGTGGAAGGATGGTACAAGTTGGAAGATGGATCATAATTAAAAAATTTACGAGTTGCGAATAAGTGTATGGATGCGAACGATAACGAGTACAAGATTTGATCGATGAGAATCATGGCATTAAAATAAAATATGACTATTGGCGTTATCAATTTTAGTGGTATAAATAACAACGAACTTGAAATGTGAACTCTGGGTTCGTTGGAATACTTGATACAACTAAGTCGGATTCCTGTGGAAAATTTTGGATCGGTTGTGGGAATTATTCGAGTTAGAATTAGTAACATTCATTGTGTTAATAGTTGGTTAGAAGATTCAATAAACAAGTTGGAAATATACGAGATGCTCAGAGGATTTACTGATGTTCGAAAATAAAGTTATACCTGTAGCTCATTCGCTTTCTCTATCACTGAACTAGGCTGAAATGCATATATTTCCGGAACCCCTAAAATATGTCTATGATTCCAATTAAATGGTATGCTAAATTCAAATGATGCCACGCGAAGGATTATTACGTGCTAAGTAATTGCACGAGAATCAGAGGAAAGAACAAGAATGGTAAACTATTGTGATCAATTTGAATGTTGTGATGAGATGGTACATTACTTGAAATCAATCAAAATAGTACGAAGAAATATTAAATCGTGCAAGTTGATCATTGAGAAGTTTAAAAAAAAAGTTGGTTGAAGTTTTGGGGATGAGTTTTGTTTTAAGTTTCGAGGATGAAACTTTTTCTGAGTGGTATATATTGTAGTGCCCCGACCCGCAAGATGCCTTATGATGGATGCTTGGTTCGATGAAGCCTTGATGGACTTGGAAATATGCGAGGGATCGCTCAGAAGGCTTTGCGATCATGGCGGAAATCATTTTATAAATATGAGTAGTATTGAACCCTTCGAAGAACCTTTAGATTTACACTTAAAATAAAGGATAGTATGATGTGTTTACTCGTGGAGTTGTTGAATAACACCTTGCATGAAAGTCAAAATGATAATAAAAAGATAATTAATCACATGAACCGAAAGCTGTTGCGGATCATTTTATGAATGGCGTGCTTCGAATCATTTTAATGAATTGTATGCTTGCGTGCTTGGCAATGAATTACATGACAGGTGAAGGCAAAGCCCTAAATAATTGGGTAGTGAGTATGTCGAGCCTTAGCTCGATGAATAGATGGTAACTCAGATGCTAAGTCCCAAAAATTGGACGGTGAGTACATTGAGTTCGGTTGGACAGATGTATGATATCAAAGATGAGGTAAAGTGATTAAGTAACAATATTCTATTATCATGTGTCGATGTAGAATATTGGTTACGCTAAGACCCTGGATTGGGCAGATGATAATGTAAGCGTTGGCTCAAGACAAGATAGCAAGATGGCAATACGAATGAGAATGATGGGTTATTACTTAGTTTTCATTATCATGCATTATATGTTTTCTTCTTAGATAAGTTGCATATAATTGCATGGTCATGGACAACTTGTCGATAAGGTGTTTCTACGAACGGTATTCCAAGGCCTTGGAAATCGATTCGTCCTAGGGGAACCTCGTGCTGAAGTAGTAGCACGGTGATTCATAAACCTTCCGGACTGGACTAGCTATCCGCCGCTGATGGGGAGCCGTCTAACCATAAGTCCAAGATGATGTGTAGTTAGTAACCTTCATATAGATAGGTCCAGTGCTAATGATGTCTTTTGCAGGAAGAGTAAGTTATTACTCAAATACAGGAAAGGATGTTGGCAGTTGGTAAGAATTACCTGAATGGTGATAACTTTGATATTATGATATTGTTCATAACAATATCTTATGAAGGCTGAGTAAGTATTATAAATATAGATGGATGGCTACACGACCATGGGTAAGAAATCACCAAAGGGTGATAATAGATGCTTTACATTATACTGATTATATATATAAGATGCATGCTTTACTTCTGTCGGATATGAACTACTAATTAACCCTAAGGCAACGAGAAAGACCATTTTTAATAATGTTCTATAACATGATTACATAGTGTTGTCTTCTTAGGTGAGTTAGGCCAGCACGGCTGGCCAGTACATTGATGATGTACTGACCCACGTTGTGGGCAACATTACAGGTGCTCGTGCATGGGAAAATTGTTTGATCAGTGCATGACATCGATCAATCGGATGGGTATACAGAAGCTTTTCTTGTAAGATGATGTCTTCTGCTATATGGAACATAATGTATGAAACAGTGTAACTCAGTTGTACCAGTGAGATTGTAGCCAAATTGGCAAGTTCATTGTAAAGAAGTCGACATATTCAGTTGTAGCCTAAAGGACAATCAATTGGCTATTCAAGAGTCTTATAATCAGTTGTAAACTCTGTATTCCGCTGCAAGACTTGTAATCCATTACAATTACCAATAAAGAGATACATTTCTTTATGTCTTGTGTGACTTCAATAGATCTGCTTGGTTTTGCTGTATTGTCAATGTTTTCTGAGAAATATCTGGAACTGTAATGGTTTTGCCTTGTATAAGTACAATATAGACTTCTACGGTATCACGCCCAGTGGCTAGAGTTTGATCCTCTCGGATCGGGGCATGACAGTATCTACCAAGCTGTTTTGCTCGTCAATTCGGCTACACTCATATGATGTTGAGAAATACGAGTACTTGCTTGGGATTTGTTGGGAGCTTTTGGATGGAGCCCGCAGTTGGCAGTACTATAATGCTGGGTGTACGGAACTGTGGTTCACCATGCCCCTTCATAATTCTCGACTGAACATTTTGTTTTCTACCGTCAAGCTCTATTGTTTGATGAACACAATATCTCTTGGCTACGATAGGAAGACAAGTTTCATCGTCGGGACTTACGCAGGGGTGTCTGAAGCTATGCTCGTGAATGACCAGGCGTATGCCCGCCAAAAGCTGTCGTTCTAGCAATAGTTCTGATAGCATAAGCGGAGGCTCAAGGGAGGAATCTGTGGATACTCAATTGAAGAGACACGCTTCAACGGATGCGGGTCATTCTGCGCCCAAAAGACTAAAGAAAGTTTTGGCGGCCAAGTCGGGGGCCACTATATTTTTACCTGTAGGGGGACCGATAGACCCCCTTCCCACAACAGTAAGTGGATTAACGTTAGCTTTTAAGAAGTCAACATGATCTTTCTCTTCTTTTATGTATTTCCTCTTTGTTTGTAGGAGGTGACGAAGAGGAAGAAGTCTCGGGCTTCGAAGCGAGGTCCCGACAAACCTTTTGAGAAGGAATTTGCCAACTCTTCCGTAGAGCGCATTCCACCCATTGTGAAGTCTCCGGTGGAGGAGGACCGAGATAATATTGTTCAAGTGGACGTTCTTGTCGCTTTTGACTATACTGAGGATGATTCTTTTAATGTGGTGGCTTTCGAAAATATCAAATAACCCCCGTTAAACATTCGGAAAGATGAAGCGGGGCCTTCGCAGGTAATGGAGTAGTTGGCTGCGGGCATAGGTGAGAAGACCCGTCCAGTCCTAGGAGGAGACGGTGGCACAAGATCCTCTAGAGTAATAAGTTGATTCAGACTCATATTCTTCGGAATATGTCCCAGATGATGTTGTTAAAGATGCAGAGGGGAACTCTACAATAGTTGGAAAGGACCATACCAGGGTGATTATGGATGATCTCTACCGTGAGCCTGGTAGGAAGGAACCGATTTCGCCGTCGAGTCCTACACCTACCCGGGTGGCGGTGGTTGAGATGGAAGAACCGACTCCATTGTCGAGTCCTACTCTTGTTCCGGTGAAAAGTGAGATGGAGGAAGTCTTTCTGTCTTCCAGTTCTATGCCTGCTCTCCTATCAGGAGGCAGAGTAGAGGAACCCGCCCCGATGGTAGGTGTTACTTTTGAGCCTAGTACAGAGGTCCTTGATGTTAGTAGACCCCCCGGGGTAGATGTTGACAAGGGCAAGAGCCCTATGATGGAAGGACCTCCTTCTGCCCGATCCACTTGGGGGACTGTGATGGGTCCTTTAAGAGATTCGGCTATTGTGGTTTTTGGCACTGACGTTGTTGCTAGTCAGACGGAGTCTACAAATGTTGATATTCCAGAGATACCCGGGTCGAAGTCTCCTCGAGGGGACCCGAACCCTGAAGATTCAGTGGTCGGAGGTTCGATGAGCGGGGTGATGGCCACTCTACAGGGCCAAGATATTATGCCGTCTATAAATCCGGTTGTCCTTCCTATTGATATAGGAATTTCGACGGCTCCCTTGTAACGCCTCAAGTATTAGCTAACGTAGACGAGTACATAAAGTTTGTCGTTGAGGCTGTGTACAAGATGTTAAAGATGGGAGTGTCCACCGTGCTGGAGAAAGACGGGAGCTTTGCGACAACTAAAGTAATGGTGATCCCATACATCCGGTTGATCCGATCTCACTAGGGCCATGACCATATGTCTGAGATCTTGGAGGCTTCCGGTGCCGAGTTCGATTGTCATCTTACTGAGCTACAGAATATCCAACGAAATAATTTTTCTACTTTGATACAAGAGGAGCAGGACAAGTTAGCGGCTGAGGCTGAATCAGCCTACTTGGCCACCATGGCCATCTGGGAACATGAATTGGCCGATGCTGAGGCCAAGGAACAAGAGTTAACTTTAGCTATAGAGGAGAAGGCTGGTCTGCGGGAATCTCTGGACACTGCATGAAAATTAATTTTTCTTAACGTTTTGTAACGTCGAGAAAAGGTTTTAAAATGTTGGCATAACTTTTACCGATTTTCGACCAATGCCTTCCATAAACGTCGTCATTGCCCTAGTCAAAAATTTACAACGTTCACAATAAATGTCGGCAAAAGCACAACATTCGCAATAAACATCGGCAAAGCAAAGCCGAGGTTTGCAGCAACGTTTAATAAACACCAGAAATGTGTATCCATGGTTGAAAATTTTCTAACATTTTAACCAAAACGTCGAAAATTTATGACGCATCAGATAGTGGTCAGTATAGATAAATCCGACGTTTGCAACAACGTTTAATAAATGTTAGAAATTGTGCAATATTGAGGGACAATTTCCCAAAGTTTTAACAAAAATGTCTCGAAAACTTAACTTCTTTTCCAACAATTTTTCGACATTTGTAAGGAAAACGTTGGCATAGGTAAAGTCATTTAAAAAAACATAATTTGAATATATTTGTAATGCCAACTTGTATTCAACCAGCTTCTTAGTGAGTAATTAAGCAACACTCCATTTAATATTATAAGTTCACCAACATATAGTTTACAAAATAAACTTTTATTGATCCAAATACAACATTGAAGTTGGAAGTATTTCTATACAGATTAGACATCAAACAAGTTTCAATACATAACAGTTTGCTTTTGAAATACTTCTTACTTCTCACAAAGCTTTAAGTTTTTTGCACTGATTGTAAACCCAGCATGTTCCAGACACCATAAGCAGACAACAATGAGTGCACAAATGTTGTAAATGGTCCATAATGAAGTCTTCCTTCATAGGACAGATAGTTCCACCAAGCTAGACAGTTTCCATCATAAGATAAATGGACCATAATGAAGTCTTCTGTCTTTCTACCATCCAGTTCTACAAGAAGTTGAGTTATCATATCCTCAGTGGCACCTGGCTAATAGTCACCACCAAAATATAGTAGACGAGCTGCAGTCACCTTTCCTTGCATTCGCAACCGTTACGAAGAAATAATCATATAGATTGGTGAGCTCAACAACAATACTTTCCTCCACAGCTTTCCGTAGCATTGTTAAATACCTGATACAATTATTATCAATCAACTTCATCACATGCAATTTAGATATGAAGGGTTGGACGGGCACTCAAGAATGCCTAAGGTATGAAGAGAACTAACTTCAAAGACCCAAGACTCACCATTCCCCGAGCTTGTCAGATTTTAGTGTCTTCTGAATCTCAGGATAGCAGTACAAGATATAACCTTCACCCTTTAACAGAAGGCAATCCCATATGTAAGAACTTGTAAAACCTATCTTCTTGCAATACTCAAGATATCCTACCTGCAGCAACAGAAAACTCAAAAAGGTTATTATTTGATTGTTGATATTTTAATAGAATCCAAAAGAGGTATTGTCACAAAAAAAGCATAACGATAGAAAGAAGATAGAAAGGGGTGAGAATAATTAAAACAAAAATAGGAAAACCCAACAAAAAGATATTAATAGCTAAATGGACTATAATTTCATGATAAACAAAGGTATACAGCCCTTCGCCTGTCACTGTTTTAATTTCAGGCCTGAAGTATTTGACAGGATCAAGATATGAAAGATAAACACGCTACTGATTAGGAAATTGGCATTCTGAACCAAATTCTTGGAAAACCAAGATATGTAAATGGACTCTGTAATTAATCAATACAAAAATAGTGTGTGGAAGCTTGATGTCATGACCCAAAGCCCTAAACTACACTAGTTCTCGACCCAAGACTTCTTTAGCTTATCAACATACCATCATTGATGGGCCTATCTTTTTTTACCAATAATAGAGCAGTAACGTTTAATGATATTAAACAATAACCAATCATCATTTACACCCTCAAGTATATACACTTTGAATCCAACTTATCAAAGTATTCTGCCACAAATAAAATGACTTGCAAAACCATCTTACATCAAACGTTCAGTTATATTGTACATCATCTTATGCATTCATATTTTGATCTATACCATGTACATTATCTTGATATATGACTTGGTAACTATACTAAACTTACCAGTCATGTCATAATTTACGGGGTGCCCTACCGCCTAAGGGAACTACATTCCAGATCAAACGACCTCGATTTTGGCAGGTTACTTACTCGAATAGCCAAAAGTGGTGATCAAGGCGATGCACATCTTACTAGATGAGTTGAACAAAACAAAATAACAATATAAAAAAGAACAAATTTGATTAATTTTCAAAATAAAGCGTACAAGAGTTGGTTGTTCTAGGATTCACTATGAATTTATTCCTTAATAAAATGCATGTGCGCTGGTTAAGCCTACCCCTTGTTTTGCATACCATAGAAAGTAGTGTATCGCGTATCGCATATCGAAGCAAATTGTGAGTGAGGTAACTATAAGTCATATACAAAATTGACATGGACAATCAAAAGTGCAACTATACTATTACCGCCCCATAATAATACCACCAAAAGCATATGAGCATAGTAGACCTGGAACTCCCTGCTAATCTTACAAGTATCCCAAAAAGGGTGTGCAACCCCTACACAGCAAGCAATTAATAAAAATTATATAAGTCAGGCCTGAATAAGAATTCAAAATAGTGACATGTTTTAATCAAATGCAATAGTGAAGATAACAATATGAATAGTATATCATAACCTAGTAGTAATTCAGTAAAACAAATAAGCAATTAAGAACCAAGAGCTCAGAATATCTAATCTATGATCAGACATATAAGTAACTAAGGTTCGAGAGCTCAAGATATAGATTTATAATCGGGTAGATGAGCAATTAAGAGTTATGAGCTGAGAACGTTATTTTATGATCAGACATGTAATATATTAAGGATCACAAGCTCATAACATTCACTATGGTGATAGATATGCAATTAAAAATGGGAAGGTCAGGATATTTATTTATTTATTATCAGACATAAGCAAATAAGAATCGGGGATCAGAACATTGAATTCACCATAAAGGGTCTTCTGTTCTATCCTAGTCACTGTAAAGTATATTGTATCACGTCCTTTTCATCTTCATAGACAACAAGACCAGTCAATCTTGCTAAAATATGCCTAGTTTATCCAAGACTTTCTTAGAAGTTGTACAATTATGAAATAGGTTATCATGTCTCTGTCCTAAGAAGATAACCTTGTCCACATCAGCAATATAACTTGATATTTGTTTTTAAACATGCTGACAAATAAAGTTGTACATTGGGGTCTTTCTATGTAAATCTGATAAAGTATACCTATGTCCTAATTGGTTAGCTTTTTTATTTACATAAAAAGTACTATATGTATATAGCAGATGACTATTTATCAATGTTAAAACATGTAGGCATCATGAAAGAAATGACGCAAATTTACGAGCAGCTGTTGAATAGGCATCGACTCGCTAACTGGTGTTAACTTCCTGGCTAGTATGGGTAAGAAGTGCATAATTGGATAGGAATTTCAATTGCATTGAACCAAGAAGTCCAAAGTTCTTCTTGGCTAAGCACGATTAGATAATTGCAAAGGTGGTAGACAAATAAAAGCTGAGTATATTATTCATTACCAACATTGCACGAATACGGACACGATATGGATACGGGATACATACATTTTCAAATAGATAAAATATAGTCACCTATGTTGGACACATACATAACGGTTATATGTACGTACTACATATGAAACAGACACCATTTTCTTATGTATGTGCAACATACTTCGTTATAACATCAAACTAAGAGGTGTCCATGTTGAAAAAAATTAAGAAATTGTTTAACTGAGTCCTCATATATAGAAATTAACTACCATTTACGTCCATCCCTGTTCGAGTACAGTTTTCTTTCTTGTTCTCCTTTTTAGCCTTTACACAAATGTGCACCAGAGGCTCAACATCCTCATGATTTGATGAGGACATTCTCGTAAACTGTAAATCCCTTCCTGTATATTGATACAAGACCTAAATAGGTCGGTGGAGATCCTACGAGGTACCCGCTACTCAGAGTACAGTTCCACCAAAAAGGATGTGTGATTCGAAGGTTCAACCAAAACTCTCACAATAATAAGGATTGAAATAAGGATTGCTTACTGTAGAGGCTGCCTATGTAAATAATGTTGGTGTTTTTTGCCTTTGGACTAGAAAAGATAGTCCCACATCGGCTACACCAAATGGTGAGTATCTCAATATAATGCATTGCTTGTATTGAGGTGTGCACATGAGGTGTAGTGGGGCACAAGTTTGTGCCATGTGGGAGTATTTTCCTAGAAGGAAAAAAAGATTAAATCCAACAAGGATGCAAGTTGATTTTTGTTGTGCGGGCTTGGACTCGGACACGAACTCCAGGATGTCTCGTGCATGCACGGAAGTGTTCGGGGGGTAGGCGTGGACTGGCACACTTCTATGCCGATTGTGGGATGATCTAAAATATCAAACTCTATTTTTGAGTATTGGTATTTTAGTCCCACATCGGATAGGAGAAGAGGTGAAGTCTCAACTCCACTCTATAAATAGAGCCCCTTGGCCTCCTTTGAAAGATGCACCAAGAAGAGAGTTAAGGGAGTCTGTAAAGTCCAGGAAGCCCGTTCAAGTCTCAAATATTGACTTACGAGCGTTCCAGAAGTTCTTCGTGAACTTGCTGGTTCCTGGGAGCAGATCGTGTTGGGGCAAATCTTGCTTTGAGCAACGGTGATTTTAATCACCCCAGCAAGAACCTTTCCTCTTCTTCTTTCTTATTTCTTCTTTCTTCTTTCTTCTCCTTCATCTGAGTTGTAACTCAGTTCTGTCCGTCTGCAACTGCGATTGCAAGGAAGAATGTGAGATTTATTTTCTGAACTCAGTTCTGTCCGTCAGCAACTGCGATTGCGAGGAAGAACGTGAGATTTTCTTTCTGATTATTGTTGCTTTTGTAATCTGACTTATATTGTAGTATTCCTCCTGGATCTCGAGAATAATCAGAAGGTGAACGTTTGTTGAACCTCTGATCTCGACATCGAGTCTACCATCTTTGATCAAGCCCCGGGACTAACAATCTCAAAGCAAGATCCTTGTAGATGGAGAACTCTCATGCTTCTCTCATCGATACCAGCTTTAACGAGTTGGAGAAATTCGACGGAGAACATTTTCAAATCTGGAAGAGGAAGGTCACCCTTAATCTTCAACTCGTGGACGTAGACTATGTGTTGATTGAGGATGAACCGACAATTCCAGAAGGAGGAACTATCGATCCTATTGCTGCTGCACTCGTCAAGCAGAGCAAATGGAAGAGAGAAAACAGCATATGTAAACTGCCGATTCTCAATTCTATGGAAGACTCTCTGGCAGAGTCATATTCCAAGAAGGAGAATGCCAAAGAGATCTAGGATTCTTTGGGTAAGCTATATAAAGTTGATGAGAATAGGTCCAAAATCTTCATCGTCGAGAAGTACCACAAGTGGCTCTTCGAAGACGAAATGGCGATGCTACCTCAAGTAAAGGAATTCCTGAAGTTGTGCCAGAAGTTAGATGACGAGAAGATGTCCCTCGTCGACAAGTTTGTCGTTGGAGGGATAGTCTAGAAACTTCCTGCTGGTTGGAGCAACTTCTATGCTAGAATGCATCGGAAGAAGTTGGGCATTAGCTTGGAAGATCTTCTACAAGAGATCCACGTTGAGGACGAAATTCGATCTCAACAGAAGATGGACTCTCTGTCCAAACAACTGGCTAAGGCCAACTTGGTGCAGACAAGAGAGTTCAAGAGAAAGCAGGTGGCTTCTCATCACAAGAAGAAGGACTCCACTAATCTAAAAGTGAACGGTCCTTCGTTCAAGCAACAGAAGTCCAAGTCCCACGTGACTTGCTTCAACTGTGAAAAGAATGGCCACTACATGAGTGAATGCCAATCCGAGCCCAAACCAAAATAGCAGGTATAGCTAAACTTGGTTATTTTGATTACTTAACTTGGTTGCTATTGTTGCACAGGTTGAGTTATCTAGCGTGGTAGCTAACTAGTGGTCTGACACTAGTGCATCTGACCACGTGTGCTCTCAAATGAGCTAGCTGTTCACCAAGGACGTGTCATGTTATGACGAAGGTCTCGATGGCGAACATATATCTAGCAGAAGTTCTGAAGATCGAGACAGTGGTTATTAACCACCGACAAGGACACTGGAATGCGTGTTGCACGTACCAGAGTTTTTTCGGCGATCTAATCTCAGAAAGTCTGTTATCTGATACAGACTTGAAATATGGACATTCGTACTAGCCAGATGTAATTTTTTGGCGAGGAACATGCTTCGAAAAGATGTTCGGTACTGAAGGAATGTTCGAACTTCTGCTGATGGCGATGAAGTTACTTCATTGAGTAGACTGAGAGTTGTTCTATGACAGAAGCAGACTCAAGCTGTCCTACCGGGACCTTATCTTCGGAATGTGGGGGTAAGGAGGTGGAGGAGTTTAAGGTCTGTGCAGATACAAGACTATTGGGAAGCTGCTCAGACGATTGAACTAAAGTACTGATCATCTGGAGTTAGTAGACTCAGATATCTGTGACTTTTATCAATTCTCCACAGAGGCCGGTTCGAAGTGTTTCTCGAAGTGCACGTTCGCATGACTTCTCAAGTAGAAGGATGCAGCATTCGAGTAGTTCAGAGACTTCAGGGCTGAAGCTGAACGTTAAACCGATCTACAACTACTCAGAAGTGATCGAGATGTAGAGTAGATGTCTCATGAATTTGTATCGTTCTGCAAAGAACATAGAATCATCAATGAGACTACTGCTCCATATTCTCCTCAATCTAACGGGATAGCGGAGAGAAAGAACAGAACGTTGACAGAAATGATGAACTCAATACTGCTAACTATGGGTCTTCCTAAATGCTAATGGGGAGAAGCTGCATGGACGACCACTTTTATTCCAAATAGAGTGCCGTATGCAACTTCGGACGTAACTCCTCATGAACACTGGTTCAAAGTCAGACCTAACTTGAATATCACTCGAGTGTGGGGGTCTCTGGCTTATGTGAAGCTCCCAGATCTGAAGATTCAGAAGCTGGGGACTTGGACTACGAAGATGATCTTTTTGGGGTATGCCGAGAAGAGTGATGCTCGGAGATTTCTTGATATTGAGTCAAATCATATTATCGAATCTCGCGATGCTGAATACTTTGAAGACAAGTTCGTAAAAGACAAAAACATTGTTCTTTCGGACATTCCAAAAAATGATGTAGGTACTAATGAGACTGAAATCTCATACGAGCCAGTAGTCCAAGAAAAAGCTGTTGTTGATGAAACAACTCTTGCACCAGAACTCGCCGAGCCGTCAGCTAAGCGAGCGAGGAGACCGAAAGATTTCGGAGATGACTTTGTCACCTATCATGTGGAAGCAGATTCGCTTACCTATGATGAGGCGATGAAGACCAGAGATGCTATCTTCTGGAAGGAAGCAGTGAATGACGAGTTTGACTTTATCACCTCCAATAACACATGGGTGTTGGTAGATCTACCTGAAGGAGAAAAGCCTATTGGATGTAAATGGATCTTCAAGAAGAAGATGAAGGCAGATGGAACTATTGACAAGTTCAAGGCCAGGCTGGTCGCCAAGGGATTTTCTCAGAAACAGGGGATAGACTACTTCGACACATACGCTCCAGTAGCTCGGATGACCACCATCAGGATGTTAATCGCTCTAGCAGCTATACATAAGTTGGTGATACATCAGATAGATGTAAAGACAGCGTTCCTGAATGGGGAGCTGACCGAAGAGATTTACATGCAACAGCCAGATGGATTTGTCGTCAAAGGTCTTGAAGACAAAGTCTGCAAGTTGGTAAAATCATTATATGGTTTGAAGCAAGCTTCCAAGATGTGGCATGAGAAGTTTGACAAAGTTATTAGGTCAAACGGCTACAGAGTCAGCGAGACGGACAAATGTGTTTACACAAAGTTCGCTGATGGAAGAGGAGTCATCGTTTGTCTGTACGTGGACGACATGCTAATCCTAGGTACGGATATAGGCTGTGTCACAGAGACAAAGAAGTTCCTCTCAACCAAGTTCAGTATGAAGGACTTGGGGGATGCAGATGTCATCTTGGGCATAAAGATCATCCGGACAGACACTGGAGTAGCGCTGTCATAATCTCACTATATTGAGAAGATGCTCACACGCTATGGATATAAGGATCTTCCAGGGATCGATACGCCATACAGGTATGATCAGAAGTTGAAGCCAAACTCGAGGAAAAGCGTCAGGCAACTGGAGTATTCTAGCGTTATCGGAAGTTTGATGTACGCAACTACTGCCACAAGGCCTGACATAGCTTTCGCCGTGGGAATGCTGAGTCGGTTCACAAGCAACCCAGGGGTTGAGCACTGGAAAGCTGTGAAGCGAGTAATGAGATATCTCAAGAAGACTCAGACATATGCACTGCACTACAATGGGTATCCGACAGTAGTGGAAGGCTTCAGTGATGCTAGCTGGTGTTCAGAGGTGGAAAGCGAGAGATCCACAGGTGGATATGTTTTTTCCTTGGGTGGAGCTGCTATATCGTGGAAGTCGAAGAAGCAGACTATACTCTCTCGTTCCTCCATGGAATCTGAATTCTATGCACTTAAAACTGCAGCAGATGAAGCAGAATGGCTTCGGGAGCTCATGTATTATCTTCCAGTAGTTGGGGCTCAGATACCGGCGATACCGATATACTGTGACAACCAGGCGACTGCGGCGGTGGCATCAAATGACCTCTTCAACGGAAAGAAAAGGACTGTGCGGTTGAAGCACAGGGCAGTACACGATCTTATCAAAAGAGGTGTAATTGCAGTGGTTGATGTTCGGAGTCAGAAGAACCTGGCAGATCCGTTCACAAAGGGCTTCAAGCGCCAGTTGGTCGATGACACAGCTTGTAAAATGGGCTTGAAGGCATTCTGATAGTGTGTCTTTGTAATCCTACCATAAAGTTTTATGCTATTAGTTCAAAGAGAAATCTACTAGGCATCTAACTTTTGGTTCAAAGGAGGATCACTGACTGAGAAACTATCAGGTAACAGTGGGTACTTGTTCTCTGGAACATGGAAGGGATACGGACCCATAACCACTGTTGTCTACTATGTATTTTTCTGCGGAAAAAATAGATCCTATGGAAGGTTGGCTTAAACGCCTTAATGAGTTCTCAGGCAGAGTGAATGCCTGGTGTGCTTTACAGGAAGCACGGTAGAGCAGTACTACAAGGAGTGAAACTCCATGCTATAGTGGGATGACTCCACCATGAGGTTCCCAGGTAGGGGTAATGCCTTGGCTTTGCAAGCCAAGTCATAGCGGCGTAGCACCGCAAATATGCAGGTAGCCTAATGCTGTATGACGTAATTAAAGAGTTGTAGACAGCACTACAAAGGGGAGGATGGCCCCATGTTACAGTGGCACGACACCACGATGAGGTACCCAGGTAGGGGAAAAGCCTCGGTATTGCAAGCCATGTCGTTGCGGCGTAACACCGCAAGGAAGCCTTAGGCTTCATGCTGGGTAGTTTGGCACTACAAAGAGGCTTGTGACCTCATGCTACAGTAGTATGACACTACGATGAGGTTCCCAGGTAGGGGTAATGTCTCGGCTTCAGGCCATGTCATAGCGGCGTAGCACCGCAAGGAAGCGCAAGGCTTCATGTCATATCTCTTTAATAAAGAACTCACCTATAGTGTATGGAAAGAGATATCAGGCCGTCTCTTGAGGGTAAACTTGTAGACGCCCAAAATTATACACTGAAACAAGGCTGGCACAAGGCCTTTAATGTGCAGCCAGAAGCACAGTTGATGTCATTATGTGAGTAGGAAGAATTACAGTTATGGTACTGAATTCAAGGCTTAGTCCATTCTTGTATCATTCTGTTATTTAACCTATGCGGGAAGATTCAAGTCGTAGCAACATCTCTCCTAATGCATGATGGACAGTCACTGTGGGGAACGCTCAACCCATATATTGAGATATGTGGGGGATTGTTGGTGTTTTTTGCCTTTGGACTAGAAAAGATAGTCCCACATCGGCTACACCAAATGGTGAGTATCTCAATATAATGCATTGCTTGTATTGAGGTGTGCACATGAGGTGTAGTGGGGCACAAGTTTGTGCCATGTGGGAGTATTTTCCTAGAAGGAAAAAAGATTAAATCCAACAAGGATGCAAGTTGATTTTTGTTGTGCGGGCTTGGACTCGGACACGAACTCCAGGATGTCTCGTGCATGCACGGAAGTGTTCGGGGGGTAGGCGTGGACTGGCACACTTCTATGCTGATTGTGGGATGATCTAAAATATCAAACTCTATTTTTGAGTATTGGTATTTTAGTCCCACATCGGATAGGAGAAGAGGTGAAGTCTCAACTCCACTCTATAAATAGAGCCCCTTGGCCTCCTTTGAAAGATGCACCAAGAAGAGAGTTAAGGGAGTCTGTAAAGTCCAGGAAGCCCGTTCAAGTCTCAAATATTGACTTACGAGCGTTCCAGAAGTTCTTCGTGAACTTGCTGGTTCCTGGGAGCAGATCGTGTTGGGGCGAATCTTGCTTTGAGCAACGGTGATTTTAATCACCCCAGCAAGAACCTTTCCTCTTCTTCTTTCTTATTTCTTCTTTCTTCTTTCTTCTCCTTCATCTGAGTTGTAACTCAGTTCTGTCCGTCTGCAACTGCGATTGCAAGAAAGAACCTGAGATTTATTTTTTGAACTCAGTTCTGTCCGTCAGCAACTGCGATTGCGAGGAAGAACGTGAGATTTTCTTTCTGATTATTGTTGCTTTTGTAATCAGACTTATATTGTAGTGTTCCTCCTGGATCTCGAGGATAATCAGAAGGTGAACGTTTGTTGAACCTCTGATCTCGACATCGAGTCTACCATCTTTGATCAAGCCCCGGGACTAACAAATAACTTGATAGAAATACTAGTTTTTTCCTTTTCGTCATTATCTTTTTATATCAGTTCTCTTCATGCATGAAGTGATACATTTCAAATCCATATGGCAAACAAGTGATCCGCTAGTTTCCAAACGTAAATTAGGTAAACAAAATATGATTGAACGTAAGATATTTATAATATTCCTAATATTTGGTAAAAGAAGCCAATACCTCATGCCAATGGCAGGCTAAAAGCACACTGATCCAATGCAATGCCTCAATTTTTATATCTATACATACACTAGTTAACTGCATGGTCATAAAAAGTAATAAATTAAATGAATATTATGAAACACTATTTAAATAATTAATAGATACAGGACCTATCAGGCAGACTGTGGGTTATTTCTTATCTAAATGAACATAATAAATATGAACACATAACATCAGCCAACATAAATTTTGACCTTA
>JANAVB010025794.1:6830982-6897089 GCA_029216955.1 Iris pallida | reverse complement strand
CTGTTCCACCGGAGGAACCTCTCACGCTTAAGCTGCCCAGGTCGTCGTCCCAGTCTTCATTCGACTTAGGGATCGCAGAAGAAGAACCCGAGTTAGCCAAGTATGTGGCTGCTTATGCTGATATCTCATCCGCAGATGATGTAATTCCTCCGAAGAAGATACCCTATTTTATCAATAAAGGGATAGCTTTGAATTACCTAGAGCTTAATAAGCTTTGTACATTGTATGTTAAAGAGCACGGCATAGGCACGCACCTACACACACAAGTAACAAAGGTCCATAATGTTAATAAACTCACTCCGATGGAAGACATATGCTTCATAGTCGAGGGAGGCGATCACCCAATCATCTTCGGCCGGAGGAATCAGCCGCTACCCATCGGTACAGAAGAAGATGATCTCGAGCCTAACACCGGGAGGCTGCCCCTCTACTTATATAGTCCCCAATCCAAGTATCTTATGCAGAAACAATGATACGATCTAGAGAGCACGCCAGGCCTGAACTATGGTTCTGGACGACGAGCACCCGTACTGCCAGTCCTGATCGTAAAATCACGCAATTATCCTAATAAAACCATACGTGGGTTAGGCTATGTGACACCTGCAACAACCCCGGAAAGCTTGGATGAGGAGTACGATTGGTGTTCACATTCAACTGAGTCACCAACCTCCGATTCAGATATTAGTATCGGAGACGTCTTCAGACAATTTTTATCCGCAAATATGGCGTTCGTCGACGCCTATGAAGAAGATGAGGATATCCCCGAACTTTTTGAGCTAGAACCATGGGCACAACAGCTAGATGAACAATGGGAGAAGCATTTCGAGCAAAGAGAACCTCCCACTAAAGATGAGGTCATACAAGTTAATCTTGGTGATGAAGCCTCCCCGAAACCAATCTTCATCAGCCAAAGTCTGACAGATGAAGAGCGTGAGTCGCTGCTCCAACTCATCAAGGAGTATATCGATGTGTTCGCCTGGAGCTATGAAGATATGCCAGGATTGGACCCCGAGATCGCACTCCACAAACTCAATATTCGTCCTGATGCAAAACCTGTCAAGCAACAGCAACGACGGTTTTGCCCCGATGTCATGAATGCTATTAAAGCCGAGGTCAACAAATTGATAGCCAGTGGCTTCATTCGCAAAGAGCAGCATCCAGACTGGGTAGCCAACATAGTACCAGTTCTCAAGAAGAACAGAAAGATCTGAATATGTATTGACTTTCGGAATCTGAATGAGACATGCCCTAAAGATGAATTCCCTCTCCCTATCATAGATATTATGATCGACAACACCTGCGGCTTCGAACGTATGTCCTTCATGGATGGCTTCTCAGGATACAACCAGATCAAGATGTTCCCTGACGATGAGAAGCATACATCATTCTGAACACCGATTGGTACATATTGCTACACCGTTATGCCTTTCGGTTTAAGGAATGCTGGCGCCACTTACCAGAGAGCTATGAGCGTTATCTTTAGAGACCACTTGCACAAGACAGTGGAGTGCTACGTCGACGACATCGTCGTCAAAAGCCGTTCGAAGGAAGATCATCTGCAAGATCTCAGAACAGTGTTCGACCTAATACGAGCACACAACTTAAAGATGAACCCTACGAAATCATTCTTGGGTGTCTCCAGCGGGAAATTTTTGGGTTTCGTCATTACTTCTCAGGGCATTCGAATTGACCCCGAGAAAACAAAGGCAATCATGGAGATGGGTCCCCCGAGGAATCTCTACGAACTACGAGGCCTCCAAGGCAGGCTAGCTTACATTAGGAGATTCATCTCTAATCTCTCTGGACGATGTCAACCATTCACCCATCTCATGAAGAATGGAATCTCTTTCGTATAGGATGAGGAATGCCAGCGCACTTTCGACAGCATCAAAGAATATTTGTCAAACCCCCCAGTCCTGGTAGCTCATGTTGTCGGGAAGCCATTCCTGTTGTATGTGCAAGCTATGGAACATTCTCTTGGCGCTCTGTTGGCAAAGAACAATGACGCGGGCCACGAATAAGCTATATACTACCTCAGTCGAAAGATGATTGGGCCAGAATATTAATACACAGCCGTAGCAAAGGAATACCTTGCTCTCGTGTTCGCCATCCAGAAGACGCGACACTACGTCATGGGATAAACCATCCACGTGATATTACAGATCAACCCCCTCAGGGTCCTCATGACCAAACCTGGGGCACTCAGCTCTCGCCTTGCTACCTGGGCGATATTACTATCACCATACCACATGATCTTCATCCCGCAAAAGGCTGTTAAAGGCCAGGCACTGGCAGACTTTCTAGCAGCCCATCCAGGTTCGGAGACGACTAGGGTATATGAAGAGATACCGGACGAGGTCACCAGTTCAAATGCAGTCTCCCATGATGCCATCTGGCGAATGTTCTTCGACGACGCGTCGAGAACTGGACCCAAAGGCAACATCGTCGCTGGAGTTGGAGTGGTGCTGATTTCTCCCTCCGGCTTGGTGATCAATCGGGCCTACTCACTCACAGAGCCCTGTTCAAACAATGTGGCCGAGTACAATGCCTTGGTCATTGGCCTCCGGCTTGCAAAGGAACTGGGGGTAGAGTATCTTGAAGCATACGACGACTCGTAGTTAATCGTCAATCAGATTCGGGGGTCGTACGAGGTCCGCCACGAAGACATGATCGCGTATCATCAAATAGCAATCGATATCATCTCGTCTCTGGAAGGATTCTTCATAGAACATGTTCCCCAACTCTAGAACATTGAGGTTGATGCCCTAGCTGGTTTGGCCGCTTCCCTAGCTGTGCCAAATTACGCTCGTCATCAGGTCGACATAATAGGCCGTGAACTGGTCTGTCCTAAGGATAATGTTCGATGCATTGAAAGCTACTCCGCCCTTTCAGTCGATGAAGCACCAGACTGGAGACAGCCGTCCATCGACTTCGTAGTATACGACATCCTGCCAGAGAATCCTAAGGAAGCAACTTCTATCAGAAGACGTTCTCTCAGATTTTTCTATGATACGGAGACGAAAATGATGTATCGTCGATCCTATGATGGGTTACTGCTTCGATGTCTATCAAATACAGAAGCCAAGGAAGCCGTACACGAGGCCCATGATGGTGCCTACGGAGCCCATCAACCTGGCCCGAAACTGCAAGGCCGCCTTCGCCGAATGGGCTATTACTGGCCCACGATGGTTGCAGACGCAATAGATTATGCACGAATGTGCAAAGCCTGCCAAATCCATGCCGACATCATCCACCAGCCATCTGAATTCCTATATCCGACTGTGGCCTCTTGGCCATTCGAAGCATGGGGTATGGACATCGTCGGCCCAATCACCCCGCCTTCGTCCAGAGGACACCGATTCATACTCGCAATCACCTATTACTTCTCCAAATGGGCGAAAGCCATCCCATTGGCAGAAGTGAAAACTTTAAACGTGATCAGCTTCCTTAAGCATCATGTCATCTACCGCTTTGGACTGCCCCGAAGGATCATTCACGACAATAGGCCACAGTTCGCAGGCCACGCATTTTATCGGTTCTGCGACAAGCACCGAATTCAGAAAATTGCTTCAATACCCTACAATCCAGCAGCCAATGGGTTAGCAGAAGCATTCAACAAAACCATAATCAAGCTACTCAAGAAATTCGTGTCCTCTAGCAAGCGCGATTGGAACGAGAAGCTCGGCGAATGCTTATGGGCGTATCGCACCACAGTTCGAACAGCCACCGGGAATACACCATTTTTCCTGGTGTACGCGAGTGAGGCAGTCCTCCCATTAGAGACTCAGATACCCTCACTCCGCGTCGCCCTCACACATCAGTTGACGATAGACGAAAACCACCATCGCCGACTACAGGAATTGGAGGCCCTAGACGAGAAACGCCTGTTAGCTCAACAGCGAATCGAGCTATATCAAGCCAGAATCTCTGGAGCTTTCAACAAGAAGGTCAATGTCAGGACATTCCAAGTAGGCGATCTCGTTCTGGTGGTTCGGAGGCCGATGGTTATGACGCATAAAACTGCCGGTAAATTCCAACCAAAATGGGAAGGCTCGTTCATCATCGAGGCTGTATTCTCCAACGGCGCCTACCGCCTCGCAAAGAAAAATGGAGACTTGCTCATGTTGCCCATCAACGGCAAGTTCCTGAAGAAGTATTATGTCTGAAACAAAATCCTCGAGACATCTCAGAGTGTCGAGTTATGTACCTTCCCGTACCGTTGAACTTACATTCAGGTTCTACACATCGAGTCATGTACCCGCTGGTACCTCTGAACTCATTCCCACAATTCTTCCAATCATACGAGTCATGTACCCGATGGTACCTCTGAACTCATTCCCATATTTCCCAATTATAAGAGTCATGTGCCCGCTGGTACCGCTGAACTCATACTCATATTTTCCAGATCATCGAGTCATGTACCCGCTGGTACCACTGAACTCATACCCACAAAATTTTAGATTGCCGAAGTTATGTACCCGCTGGTACCGCTAAACTCACCTGATCTACTGCCCGCATTCTTAATACACAAAAAGGGTAACAGATCCACAAAATTCCTATACAACCATGTCGATGCTACCTCTGAGTTCACTTCCACCAAAAATAAACCGCCCCCTCGTATAGAACTTCCACGTCCTCCTACCTTTGAGTCGTTCTATGTATCCTTCATTGAGCCCACTCCTGCCATGTCCTCGTGACCTCTGAGTGGGAAGGCTCCGTCGAAGCAACCATTCATGCTTGCCATGTCCTTACACCTCTGAGTAAGTATGATGGTTACCCCTCGACCTATTATCCGTACCCACGACCGGAGTACGCCAAGGATAGTAGGTCCACAAATATCCTTCGTCGAATCCACTCCTGCCATATCCTCACTACCTCTGAGCAAGAAGATCCCACGGTAATGAAATCCCCATACTTGTCATGTCCTCACTACCTCTGAGTAAGTATTATGGTCCTCCCTCGACTTATTATCTGTACCCACGATCTGAGTACGCCCAAAGATAATAGGCCCACAAACGTCTTCCGATGACCACAAATGTCCTTAGTCGACCACAGATGATGTACTGGGTCTCCAGTATACGCCCATCCCTTCCCTATCATGCCTAGGAGCCCAGTAGCTCCCTGGCATTCTTTCGAATACCAAAAACTTCTATAGTTGTCTTATTATGAAGTTGTTCTAGGTATTCCTCTCCAAAACTTGTTACTCGTACCTAAAACCAAGGTACGCCTAGGGTAACAGGTCCACAAATAATCCTCCAGCAGGTCCAATTCCACAAACACCACAAGTACAAGAGAGAGAAGATGAGTTGAAACATGCTTATTTATTCAAAATTCAAAGTACTACATCATCTGGGATCACATCCCTTAACAAAAAGAAAAAAATAGCAAAAGAAAACAAAAAATTGATCACTGCTCCGGGGCACATAACGTCGTGAGACGGTCCGTCAGCAAGGCAACCGACCGCTCCAACATCTGTTTGGCTCGACGCTCTGCCTCTTAGGTCAGCATCGCCGCGTCCTCCAGATGAACATGGGCCTGCCAGTTGTCCTCAAATTTCTTGAAAGCCCGCTCCAGGTTAGCAGAAGATCGGGAAACCTTCTCGGCCTCCCGAATGATTGACTCATGTTCCGCACGAGCAGCCTTTTGCTCTGACTCTAGGAAGGCCAACTCCTTCTGAAGTGCGAGAATCCGCTCCTTCGTGCCAGCTATTCTACGAGAAGCAGTCTCTTCCCGAGCCCTACAAGCTTGACTTCGACGACCCAGCCTGTCATACGAAGCGGAAAGCTCGTCAAGGTCCCCCTTCACAACTGGCCCGGCAGTGTCTCGAGTGAGTTTTATCCTATCCCGAGCGGCAATAAGGAAGCCCCGCTCCCGTTCAATCGCAGTAGGCAAGTCAGCCTGCCATAACACCAGCAATTGGGTCACGAGCTGATCAGCCTCTGCCAACTTGGGCTCCAGGAGCGCAGCCAACCCCACCCCGCCAGGAAGAGCCTTCAAAGTTTCAATCTGACCTCGAGCGCACCGCAGAGACAGAGAAAAAAGGATCCTCCGTTCTACGGCAGCATCTACGCCCCTCTTTAAATGGTGATAGAAGCTGTCGACCATATCCTGTGACGCCTCGTCTAGAGCCTCCGAAGAAGCCGGCGTCAATGGGAGTGTAGCTGGCAACACTGAAGAAGATGTAACAGAATCTGCCGTCCCTGCCACAAGGGAAACAAACTCCGTGCGGAAGGACGCATGAACAATGGCCAACTCCTCTTCAGCCGCCCGCAGAACTTGAATGCTCGGCAGGGTCGAGAAGTCAATCTCCGAAGCCGTATAAGCAGTAGAGGATGAGGTGGAAACCATCGCTCCCGGAACAAGCTCCACTTCTATCTGCCCGAAAATGGTAGAAGGCCCCTCGACATGAGTCGATGAAGGAGAGGAAATGCTCCTTTCCCCCAAATCGCAGCAGGCCGAGCCTTCCCCAAGAACATCCGCTATTGGAAGTAAAGGGTCAGGACCTGTAGGGCCAAGACAACCATGAATCGATTTGACCCAGAGGATATGTTGATAGAGCAAATAAGCCCCCTCACTAGTCAATATTTGGCTTATATTACCAGCGAAAGAGTGTGGAGGCTGAGGTTCACCTACAGCCACCGCAGCCTCTTCACCAGTAGCCTCCAAGTCGAATACAAGAGGCTCCTCTGCCCCAGTACCCTCCGGAGGGGATGCGACGAGATCGGCGTCGCCTTGCTGAAATTCAGCAACCTCGGAGACAGGCCCGAGGAAACCATTGTCACCCCGGGCCGTGGCCTCAGCAACTTGGAAGTCCTTAGCCGCCGTTGAGAGAGCCCCCGCAGAATGGACCGCGGTACATATTGTAAGAACGAAATAGTAAAGCGTAATACTCTAGAGCGGGGGTGAATAGAGTTGGCAGCGGAATAATGCTAATTAAAAATGTTAGCAGCACAATCACAAAATATTAATTAAAGTAAAGACAGAGTTAAGAGAGCAAACGCAAAGACAGCGATGTATACTGGTATCCCACTGTTGAGGACTAATCCAGTCGGTAGAACTCTTGCTACCAATTGAATCCACTATTGGAAAAACTGTAAGTTTTCTTACGAAGTCCTTGCAACTTCTAGAACGCGAGCTTTAATACGAAGAACTCGTCAAACTTCAAATGTGAAGATGTATTCTTCAATCAAGCCTTCTGATTACAATCTCTCTGAAACTTCTAGACCGTACCGCACTAGCAAATCGACTAGAGGATTGTAATTGGCTTGGGATCTGAAATTGAAAGCTCAAGAAAACTCTTTGAAAGACTGAAAGCTTTAGATAGAGAGAAGATTAAAAGTGAATGAGTGAATTGAAATGATCGAAATCCTTCTCTATTTATAGGACTTTCAAAGGCAGACTTCTAACAGAATTCGGGCAGAACTCTATGAGCAAATCTCGGTCAAATCAGCAACTACAGAGGACCAAGTTCCAATGATTCAAAATCACAACGGCCACTAACCGAACTCTGGCCGAACTCTGGCCGAACTCGGTCCGAGTTCTGTCAGGGTTTAGTTAGGGTTTTGAAAAAGCTATTTGGTAATTTTTGAAAATCTTTTTGAAAACCTTTTTGTAAACCTTTTTGAGAGGTCATTAAAAATATTTTGAACTCATTTGAGGAAAGCCTATTTGCCAGTACGACTCGGTGTACAACATATTCCTAGACTCAAATAAAATAAAAATATATTACAAAAGGAATTACAGACTCGAGTAGGAAAACAGATCTTCGGTCTTGAATTCAGTGGATAGCCATTCTTGATCATGTTCCAGAGTCCGAGATGTCCCGACTAGCTTTGTATTTTCAGACAGAGTTTATTCAATTATTAAAATGAGGTTTGACCATACGACCAAATGGACCAACAATCTCCCCCATTTTGATAATTGACAAACTATGAATGATATAACATTAAGCTTGTTCAAAATATCAAAAAGAAGTAGAATTGTTCATATCCTGTATTGTCTCAAAAAAAAATGTTAGATCTTTAATTTTCTCCCCCTTTGTCACTTAACAAAATAATTGCAAAAGATTAAGCTTTCCCGCAATCAAATGCATAAGTAACAAATAGTAAGAAAACTTATAAAAATAAGGCATACGACTAGAGAAATATCGCAGGCATGTATAAAATCATCACAGGCATGTAATTTCACAGGCAGTTATAAGAATGAAGCAATATAAGAAATAGTGCTAGCATAAACTGGAAATAAAACAAAGTACTGAAATAAACTGAATGCCATAAACTAAGGCATAATCAACATGTCCATTAAAGAAAAGAGTACTGAAGCATACTAAAAAGTGCTAATAAAAGTACTGATAAAAGCTTGGAATGTCGGAGCATTTCCAAGTGCACAATAAAATATCACTCAAAATCACATAGTCACATCTCCTCATCATCATCCTCATCATCATCATCAGCAGCTCGACCAGCATGACCTGAAGTACCAGCTCCAGAGGTACCAGCGCCAGAAGGATGTGGAGGGGCGCCAGCATAGAACTCACCAACATAATCACGATGTGGAGCACGGTCAGGACGGTACCAATCATAGATGTTATCGGGCTGGAAGTAGGCATGAACAGCCTCATCCTCACAGCGGTAACCGGAGAAAGCTGGATCTCTAGGGATGGAACCGGCTGAATGACCAGTCTGGGTGAAACGAAGATCAGCTAAGGAGTTCGCAAGCGCCTGATAGCGGGTGATGTCGCGAAACTCACGCTCGCGAGCCATGTCCGTCATCGAGATGTGCAAAGCAGATAAATACTGATGTATGCCCTCAAATGTCATGGCATAATGATGAGGTGGTGGAGGAGGTGCAGTTGAAGGAGCAGGAGGAGGAGCTGAAGCAGTCATGCTACAACGAGATAACTGAAGAAACTTGGGCTCAGGGTCCTCAGTACAAGTTGACAGATCGATATCGAAGCGCTGAAAGATGCGTGGGAGAATCATCGCGTAAGACAGATTTCTATCTCTTGCACGACAATGACCCATCATCTGAATTATGGTCTTAGGGGCAGAAAATGGAATCCCCTTAAGAATGTAGTACATGGCGGACAGCTCAAGAGAAGTCACATCATCCTTTGAAGTGGATTTTGGAAGGATAATGGAATAGATGATGTGATGCAATTCATAGTTAAACAAGTTCAAGTTGTTAGCCTTGAACTTTCCATAGCGTACTCTATCAGGTGCACAGAGTTCCGCTTTGAAACTTGCGAGTGTCGTGCCTTCAAGAAAATCAAAATCAGTGATGTCAACTAGCGGTTCACCTTCGTTAGGGATACAAAGGATTTCTGCTAAGAGGTCATCATTGAAATTGTATCAATGCCTCCAACATGAGTGCTCACATCAAAAGTGTTTAATATGAGATTGCAATAAAATAATCTAATGGCATTAGTTGCTATAGGGAAGCAGATTTTAACAAAAAGATGTAACCCTAATGCCTCAAATAAATGACGATGATCAGGAAATACAGTCCATTTGACTGGAGCGCCTGTGCATATGGATCTCATGGAGAAGTCTCCATACCACAGTAGGGCTTGGTCTAGGGTTTGAAAGAAAAACCCGTCGAACGCACCGTCGCTCGTTTGGACCGGCGAGAAGAGGGAATTCGTATACGGATGCGAAGATGTCCCTTCCTCACTAGGGTTCGCCTTCTTCCTCTTTGATGGATTGAATATAGGTGCCATTTGTGCAAATTGAAATAAAAATGCACTAATTGAAAAGTGGAGAAAGATGGGGTTATACCTCCCGAAATTAAAGTATGTCGAAGAGAACGGCGAACTCCGCACGAATCCAAATTTTGGATTGATTTCACCACTTGGAACGAAAGAAAGAAGGTGGTGAAAAGCTAGGGTTCGGGGCTCCTTCGCGGCTGCTGCTGCTGTTGTGAATAGTTTGGAAGCAATAAAGAAGAAGGGCTGCTCGGGTTCTGTATATATAACTAGACACCCTCAACCGAACTCGGGCCAAATTCGGTCGGAGCTCTGGCCGAATTCGCCTAGGGTTCTTTAAAGTTGAATTTAGCCATTCTTTTTTATTGTCTCATTTCAAATATTTAATTCAAAGATTAGTCATTTCAACTTCAATTAACATAATTAATATTATTTTATAGATTAAATATCGTTACACAGCGACTGTTTCAGATTAGCTGTAGGAGTACTGTTCCAGCTGGCGGAGGTTCACCGAGGAACTCTTAAGTACCGCTTCGCTTCAACCGTAGTTGTGGTGACAGACAGACTCTTTATTGGCTTGTCTCTAACACAGTTTTTGCGTAATGATATATAATCATAAAACAAAATTAATTAATATTATTGACGTCCAAAATTCCTAATTCTCGACGTAAATAATTGAAACGATCTTCCGCTAGAGGTTTAGTAAAGATGTCAGCTAGTTGATTTTCAGTATCTATGTACACAAGATTTATATCTCCATTTTGATGATGATCTCTAAGAAAGTGATGTCGAATCTCGATATGTTTAGTACGAGAGTGACATACTGGATTCTTAGTCAAATTAATAGTGCTCGTGTTATCACAAAAAATGGGAATATGTGTGTAAAATAAATCATAGTCTTATAGGGTTTGTTGCATCCACAAAATCTGAGCACAATAACGTCCTGCGGCGATGTACTCAGCCTCTGTTGTTGATAGGGCTACAGAATTTTGCTTTTTACTAAACCATGAGACTAAAGCCTTGCCTAAGAAATGACATGTGCCATCGGTACTTTTTCTATCAACTTTGCATCCAGCAAAATCTGTATCCGAATAACCAATAAGGTCAAAGGACTTAGTTTTGGGATACCACAAGCCAACAGAAGAAGTGCCCTTAAGGTATCTAAAGATACGCTTAATTGCGGACAGATGTTATTCCTTTGGGTTAGCTTGAAAATGTGCACACAGGCAAACACTAAACATTATATCTGGACGACTAGCAGTCAAATAAAGTAAACTACCAATCATACCTCGATACTTACGTGTGTCGACTGGTTTGCCTTGTTTATCTGAATCAAGCTTTGTTGAAGTTGCCATTGGAGTGCCAATAGGTTTAACATTGTCCAGATCAAACTTCTTTAGCAGGTCTTTTGTATACTTGGCTTGATTTATAAATGTCCCATTATCAGTTCGTTTGATTTACAATCCGAGAAAGAATTTCAGCTCTCCCATCATACTCATCTCAAACTCATTCTGCATACACTTAGAAAATTCTTGACACAGAGACTCATCAGTAGATCCAAATATAATATCATCAACATAGATTTGAATTAAAAGAAGTTTGCCATTAAAAGACATAATAAACAGTGTAGTGTCAACCTGACTTTTGAAAAACCGTTGTCAAGTAGAATAGAGCTTAAATGATCACACCAAGCACGAGGGGCCTGTTTTAAACCGTATAAGGCTTTCTTCAACTTGAAAACATGATCAGGGTTTTAAAAATTCGTAAAACCTGGAGGTTGTGCTACAAAAACTTTTTCTTTTATAAAACCATTTTAAAAAGCACTCTTGACATCCATTTGAAATAGTTTGAAATAATGAAAACATGCAAATGCACATAACATGCGAATGGATTCTAATCTCGCAACTGGGGCACAAGTCTCATCGTAGTCGATACCTTCTTCTTGATTGTATCCTTGAGCTACGAGTCGAGCCTTATTATGAGTCACTAAACCATTCTCATTTAGTTTATTTCGGAATACCCAACGGGTGCCAATGACCGAATGATCAATAGGCCTGGGAACAAGTTTCCAAACTTGATTCCGTTCAAATTAGTTTAATTCCTCTTGTAAAGCATCTATCCAAAAGCTATCACTACATGCTTCATCAATAGTTTTGGGTTCTAGCTGTGAAATAAATGCAACACTAGAAACAATATCTCTACTGGATGTACGAGTACTTACTCCTTTGGTAATATCACCAATTAACAAATCTTTTGGATGATCAGCTGTAAATTTCAACCTTTTCAGTAAATTCTAAAGGTAGCTGGTTCCTAGATCTTCTCTAGGAGGTTCAGCTAGTGCAGAGCTTAGTTGAGGATCAGCTAATGTTGAGCTTGGTACAGTTGGATCTTTGTCATTGTCATCGATCGTCATCTGATTTAGTTCATCAAAGGTGACGTTGATTGACTCTTCGATGATCATGGTTCTTTTGTTGAAGACTCTGTATCCTTTGCTCTTGGCCGCATAACCTAAAAATATACCTTCATCGACCTTTTCATCAAATTTTCCGAAATTGTCTTTTGTATTAAGAATAAAATATTTATAGCCAAATATTCTAAAGTATGAAATAGAAGGAATTCTATCAAACCATAACTCAAATGGATTCTTCTTCGATTTGGGTCGAATTAGAACTCTATTGAGTACAAAGCAAGTTGTATTGACAGCTTCAGCCCAGAAATATTTAGGCAGACTAAACTGATTTAACATCATTCTGGCCATTTCGGTTAGAGTTCTGTTCTTACGTTCCACAACTCCATTTTGTTGTGGAGTCCTAGGGCACGAGAACTCGTATACAAAACCGTGTGTGTTACAAAATTGCTCAAAATTAGCATTCTCGAATTCGCCTCCATGATCGCTTCTTATGCGAGTAATCATGTAACCTTTTTTATTCTGTACTTTTTTGCAAAAGGCGACAAATTCGGATAATGCATCATTCTTGTGTGTCAAGAAATATACCCACGTGTATCTAGAGAAATCATCTACAATTACGAAAGCATAAAGTTTACCTCCGAGGCTAGCAACTCGGCTAGGACCACATAAGTCCATATGAAGCAATTGTAGAGGTCTAGTAGTACATATTGCGTTTACTGACTTGAATGTAGATCTGGTAGCTTTGTTCTTTTCACATTGGCGACATATCGAGTCCTTCTTGAATGTAATGTCCGGTAAACTGCGTACTAGCTTCTTTGTGGATAATCTTGAGATCGTATCCATATTAGCGTGACCGAGTCTCATATGCCACAAATGACTCTCGTCACTTTTGGCTATTAAGCATCTATCTGAAATGTTAGTTTCTTCTAACAAATAAAAAACATATATATTGTCTTCCCTGATACCTTCAAAGATAGTACTACCAATTGAGCTATCAACTATAGTTTGTCTTTGCCAAAGTTGATGCCATAACCACGATCAGCTAGATGACTTATGCTGAGTAGATTATGTTTCAACTCGGTAACCAGACAGATATCCTTAATCACAGGATAGGGAGACTTACCAACATCATCGATACCAATAATATACCCTTTCAAGTTATTATCGAAGGAGAAATAGCCTTCCTTCTTCTTCTTCGACAGTGTTGCAAATAGGGTAGCGTCACCGGTCATATGCCGTGAGCAACCGCTGTCGAGGATCCATTTGCTTCTAGCATGTGAAGGGTGTTCCACCTACAAAACAGTTTGCAGATGAAACTTTTGGTACCCATTTCTTGTAGGGTCCTGAATTGTTAGCTTTAGGTATCCAAGCATAAACATTTAAATCAACAAGCTTTCTCATTCTACATGCAGATGAAATATGACCAATGAGGCCACAATAATGACATTGTGCATGTCGAGTGTTGAAAGCTGAGTGGAGTGCATGGTTGGTAGGTTTAGGTTTTCTAGTATAGAAGAAAGCATACCTATAATCTTGTTTGGGCTTAACCTTTTGGGGTAAAGGTTTTATATGGTTAGGTTTGACAGTGTTTGGCTTGGAAATGTTTCGATTTTTCGGTAAGTGACACGTGTTAGGGAAGGAAGCAGCAGGCTTAGGCTGTTTTCCTAACCTAATTTCCAATCTTTTGGAAGTGTCATATAACCTAGTATAATCAGAAGTGAATGATTCCATTCTGATTTGTGCATATCGAAGACTTTTCTTCTTTATAGAAAGTTCTTCCTTGAGTTGGTCAATAATTTTGTCTTTCTCTTCAGATGACTTGGTAGTCTCGTGTAATAAGAGCTTTATAGAAGAAAGCTCACCAGACTCGTTAACATTATTTCTAACCTCAGCTAGTAGGTCGGTAAGTCTATCTATTTCATCTTTGTACTCTTTGAGTACCTTCTTAACGGTCTGATACTTGCTACGCAGTTTCCTGTAATCAGTCATCAGGTCACTGAAGGCATCTCCTAATTGCTCAAAGGTGAAGTCATCATAAGTATCAACTACAGGTTTAGTAGGTACCTGATCGGATGCCATAAAGCATACGTTTGTAGCGTCTTCTGATTATTCGTCTTCTGAGTCACTGGCTTCATTTTCATGCCATATGCTGGTATTGGCATATCTCCTAGATGTTGATTTCTTCAGGTTTCCTTTTTCATACCTGTTGCCCTTCTTGCTTGATGATGAGTTTGTGGGACAATCCTTCTTCATGTGTCCCTTCTTCTTGCAACCATAGCAAACAGCATCTTCTTGATACCAGTTGTTGCTGTTGTTCTCTTTTACTCTCTTCTCATGTCTCATGAATCTTTTGAACTTCCTTGCCAGGAGTGTTTGATCTTCAGCGTCAGATCCACTGCTGTCTAAGTCACCTTCAGCAGCTTTTCTGTGCTGAGTCTTGAGAGCGATCGTCTTCTCCTTTGGTGCAGGCTCTTCAAAATCTTGTAGCTCCAGTTCATGAGTGAGTAGCTTACCCATGAGTACTTCGAGGGACATAGTTGTGAGGTCGTTCCCTTCAATGATTGCAGTAGCCTTCGGAATCCAGTTCTTGGTAAGTGCTCGCAGAAGTTTGCGATTCTTTTCATGGTTGTTGTAATCTTTGCCTAAGGAGGACAAAGGATTTACAATATCCAAGAATCTCTCGAACATTTGTGTAACTGTTTCGTTGGGCTTCATCTTGAACGCCTCGTACTCTTGAGTAAGTCTGCTGACTTTAGATTCTTTGACTTGAGTCGTGCCTTCATGTGTGACTTCAAGTAGCTTCCACACTTCATTAGCCGTTGTGCAAATAGACACCCTGTTAAATTCAGTTCTGTCTAAAGCACAAAAGAGAGCATTAATGGCACGTGCGTCAAGACTGGCCCTTTTTTTTTCTTCCTCTGTATATCTGCTGTGGGGTTTTTAAACTAAAACTCCATCAACATTTATACGAGGTGGCTTTTGATAGCCATCAAGAACAATGGACCATAAATCAAAGTCAATGGGATTTCAAGATGAAACTCATCCGTGTTTTCCAATAAGTATAGTTCGTACCATCAAACAGTGGGGGTCTGTTTGTGGCCTGGCCTTCACTTGTAAATTTCACAGTTGCCATGTGTTGTGTTGTGATCTATATAACAGTTAATTAAAATGAATAAATAATTACACTGTTATCTTTGCTTTACCTGGAATACCCGCTCTGATACCAATTGTAGGAACGAAATAGTTAAGCGTAATACTCTAGAGGGGGGGAATAGAGTTGGCAGCAGAATAATGCTAATTAAAAATGATAGCAGCACAATCACATAATATTAATCACAATTGAAATAAAGTAAAGACAGAGTTAAGAGAGCAAACGCAAAGACAGCGATGTATACTGGTATCCCTCTGTTGAGGACTAATCCAGTCGGTAGAACTCTTGCTACCAGTTGAATCCACTATTGGAAAAACTGCAAGTTTTCTTACGAAGTCCTTGCAACTTCTGCAACGCGAGCTTTGATACGAAGAACTCGTCCAACTTCAAATGTAAAGATGTATTCTTCAATCAAGCCTTCTGATTACAATCTCTCAGAAACTTCTAGACCGTACCGCACTGGCAAATCGACTAGAGGATTGTAATTGGCTTGGGATCTGAAATTGAAAGCTCTAGAAAACTCTTTGAAAGACTGAAAGCTTTAGATAAAGAGAAGATTGAAAGTGAATGAGTGAATTGAAATGATCGAAATCCTTCTTTATTTATAGGACTTTCAAAGGCAGACTTCTGACAGAATTCGGGCAGAACTCTATGAGCAAATCTCGGTCAAATCCGCAACTGCAGGAGGACCAAGTTCCAAGGACTCAAAATCACAACGGCCACTAAACGAACTCTGGCCGAACTCGGTCCGAGTTCTGTCAGGGTTAAGTCAGGGTTTAGTTAGGGTTTTGAAAAAGCTTTTTGGTGATTTTTGAAAACCTTTTTGAAAACCTTTTTGTAAACCTTTTGGAGAGGTCATTAAAAACATTTTGAACTCATTTGAGGAGGCCTATTTGCCAGTACGACTCGGTGTACAACATATTCCTAGACTCAAATAAAATGAAAATACATTACATAAGGAATTACAGACTCGAGTAGGCAAACAGTTCTTCGGTCTTGAATTCAGTGGATAGCCATTCTTGATCATGTTCACGAGTCCGAGATGTCCCGACTAGCTTTGTATATCCAGACAGAGTTTATTTAATTATTAAAATCAGGTTTGACCATATGACCAAATGGGCCAACAAACATGCCACCGATCAAAGCAGCAAAGGCCGGATCAACCTCAGGAGCGGCATACAGTTCATGAGAGCCCGATTCGTCAGACACCTACAAAGAAGAATGATTAGGTCATATCCCAAAAGAAACAAAACCATAACAAGGATATGGCTCCAACTTAGTCTTACCTCCGGAACATCGTCAGCATTTTCACCCCTCTCCGTAATAAGTAGCCTACGAGGTCTGACCGCAGCTATCTTTATGGAAAAGGTCACTCCTCCGTCAGTAGACTCACGCCTGCCTCGCTTACGCAAGGGACCAGGCACGACAGGCGGTGGTTCTACCCTCACCACCTCTGGTACAGATGGCAACTGATCTACCACCTCATCTAATACGACCGACGGTTGATCCGTCATCATCTCATCTGCCATAATAGGCGGCTGATCCGCTGCTGCTCCACCACCAGAAGGGAGAGAGTCCTCATCGTCCTGCTCGTTGTTTCCCTAAACTGTGTCAAAGGACTCGGAATCGGGCACGGGAACCCTGTTCACCCCATTCTTCTTTGCCTTCGACACCGTAGCCCTCTCCGCCAAATGAGTGCCCACGATGAAACTAGTCCTCGGGTCAAAATCGACAGGAGGCTGGCTCGCCACAACATGGTATAAGGCCGCCATATATAAGATTTCCCCTGGCACGTTTGCTGCAGGAACTGAGAAACTAGTTCGAGTATGACAAGTGTCATAGTAGCTCCATGCCCTAATACCATCAAGGATGCTACCCTCAAATCCCAGGCAGGAACTGGGACTCCCAAGGAATAGTTGATTGTACCCAAATTGACGGGCAAACCTACTGGTCAAGTAGGGCTCCAGGTACACAATGTTGCGGTTGCGATAAACTAAATATGCCGGGCGAATGTTACGCAACTAGAAACGCATCTTCTCAGGTAAGAAATGAGGAGATCCAACGCCATCAACATGGATACTCCTCACTTCCTGGTCGGTAAAACGTGGAACGGATACGAAGAAACCATATCCGTCTACCCTCGCCAGCATCCTCCGACACGCCGACATGGTACTATATTCCCAAGGCTGATGGTGATACCTGAAAAGAAAAGCATCGTCGTCCGTAACGCCGTCTCCCGTCCCAGGCCTCATCAAAGACCGATAATGCAATAACAGCCACCCAAGCAGGTATTGATAAGGCAGCTCTATACGTTCAAAGTCCATCGCCACATCACGAGCGATGACCTTGGACGAGAAGACGCGGAGACCATGATGAATGCTGCACACCATAGCGGGAAGAAGAGCCAGCCTGACCCCAAAGGCCAACTTTACGGCGGGAAGAATAAAGTGACCGCTGATCCTCTCGATGGAACCTGCCCCTCCTGAGACCACATAATTGTGCAGCCACACCAGTAAAAACCCTTTCGAGAGTGCCTTTTCTGACAGCCGTCGAGTACCATAATAAAAATAGCTGAAGGAGTCAATCTGGCTCCCAAACTTGTCACCCTTGGACTTCGACCTCTTAGCAGTCGACACCAAGCCTTCTACTTCCCTAGGAGTTTGATGATCTCGGGAAATAACTCGACCGGCAGCACTGAATTTAAAAAGATAGGAGACCCAAGAGGTGGTATAGGGAGCGTCCCCTTCCGAGCTACCATCTTTCTTGATAGCCGTTTGGTGACAGGTACTATGGTGACATAACAGTTCTCGGTATACAACGATGAAGCCTGGGAATCGTCGATCTAGATCCTGGAACTCCTCGTTTGTTGGAGTGTACACTTCTAAGGGGTTGTCTCCCCAAGGAAGCTTGGAGACAGTATACATCTCATGGAGAGCGAGCCCCAACTCCCCTACAGGTGTGAAGAAAGTTTCTGTCCGATAGTTATCATCTCCAGAAGGGCCATGAACAACGGCTTATTAATGGGCAGCCCATGGCTGTTACCCCGGATAGCATCATAAAGATTGACTTCGCGTAAAAATGTCTCATATTTCTGCAGAATCTACGAGGTCAGGTTAGCCCACGGGGGAATGGGGTTTAGCCAGCTCGGCAGTGCCAATCTGCCAACAGGATAGGACCCTTTTTCGAGCAAGCTGGCTCAGGAAAGTATCAGCCTGAGAAAATGAGAAATTAGGACCGGGTGTGTTGATGAAGGTACCCGGAACTAACCCCATCACAGATCGACTGGCCGAATCCTTGATCGTGCGCACTGACCCAGTAGTTTTATTGTAACGGATGTTACCCACGAACATCCCCGGTCTGGTTGGAGTGAGGGGGTCTGTCATCTGTCTGTCCAAAAAGATCATGTTGAACCACGCAAAAGGGAAATGATGCTTCATAATGGGGATATGAATCGGCATACCATCCAGATTAAATTCCCAACTCTCGAAAATATCCAGCACTCGGGAGTTTTTTTATGATTAACGCATCCCCAAAGAGGAAGACCGGCCTCAGATACTTCCCATTTAGCTTCCCGGAGCTCATCATGTCACTAAGGAATTGGAAAGATTGAACCCTGATAACATTCAGTCGCTACAAAGGCTCATTAACAAGGAGCTGCTCTGACACTTGACGAATAAATCGTCCCGTCGCACATCCATGGCAAGTTGATTCGAGCCAACCAGAAGTTTTCCCGCAGGATTTACTGGCAGATTCACTGAAGATAGATGAAAGAAATAAGATTAGAAGATAATCAAAACAAGAAGCATTTGAAAGATCATTTAAGTCTATACAGCTCGGGTCGTCACAGCCTCATGCAGCTCAGAACCAGATGAGTCCATACGGTTCTGTTCATCAAAGCCTTATGCGGCTCCGAGTCAGACGAGTCCATACAAATCAAGTTCAGATGAGCTTATGAAGCTTCTGCGATTTGGGTTCAGAAGGGCCTATGCGGTTCAAGGTCCACATGGACTCAACAGACGAACCTAGGCGCTGATGCGGCTCGGATTCAGGTGAGATTATGTGGTTCAAAGTCCACGCAGACTCATGCGGCCCAGAACAGACAGACTCATGTGGTTCAAGTTAAGTACGTTTATGCGATCCAGATTTATATGAGCTGATGCGGCTACAAGCAGATGAGCTGATGCGGTTCAAAAGTGAACTACGCTCATGCGGCCCAAACCGAAAATATATATGCGGTTCAGATCGAGTATGACAAGCCCATGCGGCCCCCTGGGCGAAGTGCTTATACGGTCATATCGACGAACCTCGTACATGCGGCTTGTGCATAAATTATGCAACAGAGCCATGGCAGTTAGGGTTCTAAGGCAACGCCCTTACCAGCAATAGGTGGATGAACGTCGGGATGAACAGAGTGAACAGCGGCCGACGGAGGAGTGGCCACGTTCATCGCCGCGGTCGCCGCAGAAGCGACCGCCTTGCCCTTCGCAGCCTTCGACACAGCAACCTTCTTGGGAGCCATAGATGCTTGGGAGAGAAAGGAGTTAGAATAGCAAAAGATCGAAGAGAGCAAAGAAGATTCCCTAGAACAAAAGTGTTCCTATTTATAGACAAGAAAGGAATGCCTCGATTCGCGTGCAACATGATGACCGACTCTTCGATCATCGAGGCAAAACGGCTGAATAATAGCTTGACTCTTGGGATCCTGGCCCAAAAAGCGGCTCTTAAAATCTGACAGCAAATCAAGAGCATTAAATGCAGCAGATTTACAAAAGATTTGCACACGTGGCAGGAAGACGTGGCAAGAAGCTCATGCGGCCAAACAGCCCATGCGATTCAGAGAGTTATGCGGCTGAGGTAATCATGCGATTAGGACAGAATACATCCATGCGGCTCTCGCATAACCATGCTTTTTATTCAAAGTATTTCAATTTTACAAATTGAAAACTTTGAAGGGGTCTTGTAGAAGCATGAAAAAGAAAAGAAAAATGATCCATGCGGCTCAAACACATAGGCAACTCGAGTAAACTCCATGCGGCCCAGAGAGAGGCCACGTGGCCTTCAAAGCAGTTGTGCCCAACGTCTGGACGCATTTAATGCTCTGACGGCTGACAGGCCTGACAGATGACAGCCCTGACATAAAGTAATCATGATGACTGACACAAGAGCACTATCTTCCTAGGGAACTGGAGAAAATCTTCGCAGACGTGGTACTATTCACCAAGCTTCGAGGCAAGTCTATGCGGCCAGACTAGACGAGTTCATACAGCCAGTGCAGAGAAACCTATGCGGTTCAACCATGAAGGTCTCCCATGCGGCTCGGCCATGAAGACTCTCATACAGCTCGGCCATGAAGACCCCCATGCGGCTCGGTCATGAACATATTCATACGGCTCGGTCATGAGAACCTTCATACGGTTCGAGTATAGAGACTATTCATGCAGCTCGGTCATGACGACCTTCATGCGGCCCAAATATGAACACTCTTCATGCGGCTCAACAATGATGACAGGGCACGTGTCCTAAAGATAATCAAATTTTGGATCAGATCCCAATAATTTGGGACACGTGGCAAGAGAATGAATTAAATTGATTCATTTAGATTTGCGGACATCAGTAAATCATCATGATGGGAATTTATTGCAATCAACATTAATTACTGACATGATCTGGCATAATCCTCATTAATGGCCCAGATCCTTCACGCTCAAGATTAATGGCCCAGATTGATCATTTACCTGGCCGCTGCCACTTTGAGAATGGGCAATCAATGCAAACCCTAATGATGCCCTCCACTATTATAAATAGCAAGGTGCCATTCCCTTGCAAGAGAGAGGCTCCCTCCAATAATCAGAGGGAAAATACACAGATATCAATCCAAAAAGAGAGAAGCCAGAAGAGCAATACGAGGAGAGCAAGAAGAGCATTTCTTCGTCAACGCCAAGCATCTCGTCACAGGAGCCAAGGCTACGTCCGATCGTCCAAGGAGTAAGGCAGAGCTGTCGTCGTTTTCCCGAGCCTCTACCGTCATACCCCAGAATCAAAAATAAACAATTGTACTTAGATTGTTGTACCTAGGTTTTCGTCCCTAAGCTTTCTTTGTACAAGCCAGTTTGTAACGTGAAGTAAAAGTCCAGTCCTCCCATAAAACTATTCTGCTCTTTTATATTTTATGGCAAATAGAGACGTCATACACCAGCAGTTACACCAGCCCGAGCTACTCATAGTGGACCTATTAGGAGGGCCACAGGACAGTTCTAGCAGAGGCCCTCACCTTACCAGAAGCCAGTTTGCCATTACTGCGGAAAGTAAGGACATGTCCAGAATGACTGCAGGACTCTTCTTGGATTGTGCTTGAGATGTGGATCCAATCAGCACATGCTCAAGGACTGTCTGAAGCAACAGGCGATAGTACATGCTCGACAGAACCCGAGGCCCACAGCCCCAGCTCTTCCAGTACCACGGCCTCTAGCAGGAGCACCTCGTCCACCATTGCCTCCTCAAGGCGTAGAGTATAACAAGGCCAAAGCTCAGGGCCCAGGACAGAATTATAGGCAGGTATTCTCACTCGTTGTTGAGGATATAGAGACAGAGGCATAGGTTATAGCAGATATGGTTTTAGTTGCATCTTTTCCTGCTATTACATTATTTGATACTGGAGCCACTCATTCATCCATAGCCACTAGTTTTGCCATTAGACACAGCATTCCTATTACTCCCATAGCTAAAAATGTTAAAATTCTCACTAGAAGAGGAGTTTTACCTGTTAGTGGTGTTTGTAGACTTTGCCCTGTAGTGATAAGTGGCAGAGAGATGATGGCATAGCTTCTTGTATTCACTATGCCGATATTTGATGTTGTTCTTGGAATGAACTGGTTGAGCCAGCATTTTGCTCTCATAGACTACCATAGGAGCAGTATTATCTTTAGACCACCGGATGCGGCAGAGTTTGAGTTGACCAAATAAGACGGAGAGAGTTGTGATGCACCCGCATTGGGGACTCATATGATGATGCATGACACCCCTCAGCACCCTATCATCACCGAGTTCGAGGATGTATTCCCCGAGGAATTGCCAGGACTGCCACCTGACCGAGATATTGAGTTTTCTATTGAGCTTATTCTGGGATCCGAGCCTATTTCATCTCGAGTATATCGCCTGGCACCTAAGGAGTTGGTAGAGATAAAGACGCAGATTGATGACTTATTGGTGAAGGGCTTTATTCGTGCCAGTGCGTCATCGTGGGGAGCACCCGTTCTTTTTGTGCCTAAGAAAGATGGGACAGTACGTGTGTACATTGACTACAGAGCATTAAATGCAGTAACGGTGAAGAACAAGTATCCCTTACTACGTATAGACGATCTATTCGATCAATTGAGTGGAGCAAAAGTATTCTCCAAGATTGACTTACGATCAGGCTATCACCAATTGAAGGTTCTAAAGAAAGATATTGCAAAGACAGCTTTTCGATCAAGGTATGGACACTACGAGTTCTTGGTCATGCCTTTTGGTTTGACCAATGCTCCGCAGTATGAATTTAATGAACAACATCTTTCGCCAGTACTTGGACAAAGTTGTAGTAGTCTTTATAGATGATATCTTGATTTACTCAAAGAGTCAAGAGGAGCATGAGCAGCATCTACGGATAGTTTTAGGAACGTTGAAGAATGAACGACTTTTCGTGAAGCTTAGCAAGTATGATTTCTTTCTCAAGGAGGTATCATTTCTTGGTCATATTGTTACGGGTGAGGGTATATCAGTGGACCCTGAGAAGATCACAGCAGCCAAATCATGGCCCGCTCCCACATCAGCTTCTGAGGTGAGAAGTTTCCTCGGACTTGCGGGTTACTACCGACAGTTTATAGAAGATTTCTCTCGAATAGCGGGGCTTATGACTCGATTAACTTGCAAGGATCAGGAGTTTGTATGGACAGACGAGTGTCAAGCCGCATTCGACGAGTTGAAGAAGCGATTGACCACAACACCGATCTTGACACGACCATTGGGCCCGGAAGGATTTGTGATCTACAGCGACACATCCGGGTAGGGATTATGATGCGTATTGATGCAGCACGGTCGTAAAGTAGCATATGCATCACGACAGTTGATGGTGCACGAGAAAAATTATCTGATCCACGATCTAGAGCTCACAGCGGTTATCTTTGCTTTGAAGCTATGGAGGCACTACTTGTACGGCGAGAAAGTTGATATCTATACTGATCATAAGAGCCTCAAGTACGTGTTCACACAAAAAGAGTTGAATATGTGACAGCAACGTTGGTTGGAGTTGATGTAGGATTACGAGATTGAACTACATTATCATCCGGGCAAGGCTAATGTCATGGAAGACGCATTGAGCCGTAAGTCCATGGCACACTTTTTGACTACACAGAAGGTGTTGATTAAAGACTTCGAGCAGCTTGGCATTGAGGTAGTATTGCCTGGAGCAGATGGCATATTAGCCAACCTCCAAGTGCAATCATCATTGGTAGAGCGCATCAAGGCAGTATTGCCCAATATTGCTAGATTTCGATGGCTCAAAGAGAGGACTGAAGCAGGAGAGCAGACATGATTGAGGATCTACCCCAATGGGACATTGCGATGTGGTGATCGTATTTATTTTCCCAATGGAGAGCTACGGCAGGAGCTTATGGCAGAGGCTCACAGTTCGACTTACTCTATTCATCTCGGAGGAACCAAGATGTACCGTAACTTACGATAGTATTATTGGTGGCACGGAATGAAGCAAGAAATAGCTTGTTTCGTTGCCGAGTGCTTAGTATGTCAACAAGTGAAGGCGGAGCACCAGAGGACGGCCAAATTATTACAGCCGCTACCCATACCCGAGTGGAAGTGGGAGCATTTTACAATGGATTTTGTCATGGCTTTTCCTTGGAATCCTAGGGGACGTGACACAGTGTGGGTGATTGTGGATAGATTTACCAAGTCAGCCCATTTCTTACCTTTTAGAGTGTGCCAGTCGACAGAGGTATTGGTAGAGTTGTATATGGAGTAGATTGTGAGATTACACGGGGTGCCTGTTAATATTGTGTCAGACCGTGACTTGAGATTTACCTCACATTTTTGGAGGATTATGCAAGAGAGTTTGGCACCCGATTGAAGTTTAGCACGGCATACCATCCTCTGACAGACGGCCAGTCAGAGCGTACTATTCAGACACTAGAAGATATGTTGAGAGCGTGTATGCTTGACTTTGGTGGTTCATGGGAGGACCATCTTCATCTTGTCGAGTTTTTCTATAACAATAGCTATCAAGCGAGCATTCAGATGGCTCCGTTTGAAGCATTGTATAGTAGGAAGTGTCGATCTCCTATTTGTTGGAGCGACAAAGGAGAGCGACAACTATTGGGTCCCGAGTTGGTTTTGAGCACAGTGGAGACAGTGAAGAAAATTCAGGGCCACCTGCGGGCAGCACAAGATCGTCAGAAGTAGTGGGAAGATAATCGTCGCCGAACTTAGATTTCAAAGTGGGTGACCATGTGTTCTTGAAGATATCCTCCACTAGAGGCACGATTTGTTTCGGAGGACGTGGCAAGTTGAGTCCAAGGTACATCGGGCCTTTCGATGTCTTAGAACGTGTTGGAGAGGTTTCCTATAGGCTGGCCTTGCCACCATCGCTAGAGGGAGTGCATGACGTATTCCATGTATCTTAGCTGAGGAGGTACGTGGCAGACAGCAATCATATGCTTGATCACTCTGAGATCACAGTTGGACCGAGCTTGTCATACAAAGAGCAACCAGTAGGCATTCTTGATCGTAGAGTGAAGGTGTTGTGAAATCAATCTATACCATTGGTTTGCGTGGCATGTAAGAATTACTTGCTAGGGGAGTCTACGTGGGAGCGCGAGGATGACATCCGAATTCGTTACTCGTATTTGTTTGACAACCAAGGTATGCCTTGCCCACATTAATTCCTTAATAGTTCCTTTCTTGCAATTCATTCGACCCCCTAAAAAAAGCATTTAGGGTGGTGGGCCGAACCTCCCACCATCAGCAGCAGCTAAGCTACGGGGGGCCCCGTCCCTCCTAAAACCATAACTCACCAGCAGCTAAAACCGAGCCCCCCAACATATTCCTAGTTCTAATAGGAGATAGCAGCGACAACGCTATATAGCCGCTCTCAAACCTAAACCTAATTCTTCCTCTCGTGAACCAACACTCGACCCCAAGTCCGCCAACCTCCCCGTGCATACCCCAGCTGCTAGTAAACTACCGCCGTGACCGAAAACATCGCCGGAGCCCGCGTTCGCGTGGAACAGAGAAAGCTCTTCTTTGATCAACCACAAGGTACTCATCTTCGACCCCACCTTTCTTCCTCTACGTTTGATGAAAAAGTGATCCGTAAATTTGTATAGGTAGCCCAGTTGATCCCCTACAAGTCCCTTCAATTATATTTTCTTTAATGGCTTGCTACCAATTTTGTAAATTCCCGAAAGTTCAGGAATTAACACAGTTTAGGTGCAGAATTGTCCCTTTAACCAAGCCCTGTTTAACACAAAATTTTGACCAGATGATCGCAAGTTTTGGAAAACTAATTGAACAAACCTCTAGACAACCTATACACCTTTTAGACACTGTTTGCAGAATTTAAATTCGTCTATTAGACATCAAGAAATACCGATTTAAAAATCAAGAAAAACTTGCAATTCTGTTTTAAAAACTTAATGAATAATTTTTGATATGGCATGTGTCCCGACAAATCGGGCGACGTGGTCGCAAGCTATACACATCGAAAGGCACAAATGGACGTTGTCGACGTGTGGGAACTGACGAAACTCAGTTTCGTCGTATATGCGCGACGAAATCAGTCCGTATCCGTCAAGGTACCCCGTATCGACACTTTGCAAACTTGGTCATAACTTTCTGCAGGTTTGTCAAATCGAGACGAAACTTACACCAATAGGTCAGAATCAAAATTCTGGTCCTGCATGCCAGGTTTGGTCCAATTCTAAGAAGATTGATTGGAACGCCAAAATTGGCAGGCCCGTGACCCAATTCAATAGACGATTTTGTGCCCGGCTCATCGGAATCCAAAACTGGACATACCATTGAGTTTCTCTCATCAAACTGAATCCGTTGACATGCAGTTTGATGACTTTAGAGACCATAGACTTTGCCACGTATTTTGGTGGAAAATAGGTCTAACGGCGGACATCGTTTTGACCTGAAATTACGATTTTGTCCTTGTTCTAGAATTTGACTTTTAGACAGGCGTTTCCTAGGTATATCTTTTACATCGAGTACATTTTTTATGTTTGTTTTAGCATTCAGGGTTGTTTGGAGATTATGACGTTTCTTGGCTGACATTGTGATTACCTGGACTTGCCACTTTGCACCATCAGGCAAGATACCTTATCACCCTTTTCTGTGATTATTATATTCTTATATTCAGTTGTTATTTTCAGCATTTCTTATTTCTTGATGTTTAAACTGTGCGTCCAAGTCACACTTGGGTGCAAGCGACTCTATCGGTCATTTTTCACGCTTTTATTTAATTCTCTTACATTGACTTGGTCTAGTGACCTCCCATTGATGATGAGGTATTGGTATATCTCATAAGGCATTGACACTTGCTTTACCATGTGTTGTGAGTCATATATAGGACACGTACCCGCGTAGTTGGCTGGCCACCGATACGTATGGAGTTTGCGACGGATAGGAGTAACTGCCAATAGAATTGCATGTTAGAAGGCTTGGCGGTTACTAGAGGTTCATATCATTTATGGAGATGATGATACTAGGCATTGGGTGGGTAGAACAATACCTGACGTATGGGCTTCTTTGCACTTCCCTGATTACCTGTACGCTCCTCCGGAGACGCAGGCTTCAGGTGCCCTCTGACGTTTCCAAAGCGGTATGGACGTAGCCTCTTGCACGTGATGCCATCTGACGATCTTCGGACGTTACGGACGTAGGCCCCTGGTGCCCTTTACGGGAACTATGCCGATCCCATTTATAGCCAGGGCTCATGCGTCGAAGGATTGTATCTCAACTGCATATTCACAGTAGAATGGTAAGGAACCCGATTGCATGCATACCTTTTTCTCTTATTATATTATCACAGTTTATATGGCATGGTCTTTTCTTGTATCTTGCTATGTCCCTCTGAAGACCTGGTTATCTCTCCAAGGATAGACGATTTTCTATAGGAGCACGGAGCGGCGTTGGAGCTATCCTACATAGATGACGAGGCAGTTCCTTCTGATTTCTAGTCTATCCTTTATTTGAGACATTAGTGGACATTATTTTTTACCTCGTTTTTCTTTCTATTTGCGGAGGTTGGACTCCGATCTGGTGAGACTATTTCATAGCTGTTTGGATGAGAATGTTCACCCGGCTATCTTTTGAAACCTTCTGTGTTGAGCTATGATGAGATTAGATTATGTTATTCTGGCCTGTTATTATTTTATTTATAGCTTATGGGCATATATGAGGATTCCATATATTGGAGTATTCTTCGTATATCTGCAGCTGGCATGTTCACGTACTTGGTCCTACATACTTTGGGACTTGGGCGTTACATATTTTTGTGGTGGCCCATACAGGTCTACGTTAAGATTGTTGGGTTACATGACTGTGCCCAACAAGCATGTATATAGGAATAGGAATATCTCATCCAGAACTACTACTACCTCTTGACTTCCAATCTTTTCGAAACTTCCTTGATTATTTAATTTACCTCATATCTAATCTTTCCTAATATCAACTTATCTTCCTCGTGCCAACAGTATGCATTTAAGAAGTGGACGCACTTCTGCCTTGGCCCTAATATCTGGTGAAGAGGCTACTCTGGAGGAATAAAATCCTCTCATGACACTAGTCGACACCATACCAGCCGGGACAGTTGCAGCCTACTACGACACCGACGACGGAGTACCCAGAGATCGTAGAACCTCCAGACAGCCAGGCTGGGCAGACTACTGCCATGCCACCAGAAGGAAATATACCTCTGCCTCCACCACCACCATTCCTTTAACAGTTTCCTCCATAGTCGGGACCTCAGATGCCTCCACCATTGACTGATGGGATCCCTACCTCTCAGTTTATGTATGCCATGATGCAGACTCAGTGGCAGCAAACTGAGCTGATGAGACAGACGATGATGGCAGCATTGGCTAGACCTCCACCACCGCCTCCAGTACCAGCACCAGCACCGGCTCTGCATCCTTATGAAGGCTCTATCAAAAATTTCACAGATATGAACCCTAAGGCCTTTAGAGGAACGGAGAAGCCATTAGAGGTGTCATAGTAGCTTATTAGTACAGAGAAGCTACTGAAGGCATCCTAGTTGCCAGCTCGAGATTGGATGACTGCAGTGGACCGACTGTTAGAAGATAATACGCACCACTAGTGAAAGGCGGAAGAGAGACGATTAGGCACTGGGATCACCTGGAAGCAGTTCTATGATGCATTTTATGAGATATTCTTCCCTATCATGTTCAAGATGGTCTCTATGACCAGTTCATTCATCTAAAGCAAGGGAATATGATAGTTGATGAGTATGACTCAGAGTTCAATCGTTTGAATCAATTTGGTGCGGGATTGATTTCGACGGAGTTAGAGAAGGCCAAGAGATTTCAACAGGGACTTGCACCAGAGCTCAAGTCTTATACGACTACCCAGTCTGGAGTCTCCCATTCAGCTGTCCTGGAAGAAGCTCGTGCTCAGGAGATTCTTCGCAAGGAGCAGCAACAGACATCGAGACGTCATACACCAGCAGTTACACCAGCCCGAGCTACTCATAGTGGACTAATTAGGAGGGCCACAGGACAGTTCCAGCAGAGGCCCTCACCTTACTAGAAGCCCGTTTGCTATTACTGAAGAAAGCAAGGACATCTCCAGAATGACTGTATGACTCGCCTTAGATTGTGCTTGAGATGGGGATCCAATCAGCACATGTTCAAGGACTGTCCAGAGCAACAGGCGATAAGTGCTTGGACCGGAACTGGTAGAGCAGGCCGTCGAAAAGGTCCGCTTGATCTGAGATAGACTCCGTATCGTACAAAGTTAACAAAAAAGCTACGCAGATTATCATCGACAACCGCTAGAATTTTTGTTCTGGGACCATGTGTTTCTGAAAGTAACTCCCAAGCGTGGTGTGTTGCGGTTCGGCGTTAAAGGCAAATTGCGCCCGATATTTGTAGGCCCCTTGTAAAAACCTTAAATTTCCACACCCGAAAAATATGTCCTAAATTTGACTACATGTCCTCACTATGCCAGCAAACATGACTATCGAAGATTATGGATTCCATAACTTGGTGACCTAGCCCATATAATTCATCTCAGAAGAAAATCAAACAGAACACAAGAACGACAGGACAAAATTTGATCAATCAACAAGGAACAGAGGGAATCAAAATTTCAAGGCTATAATAAGAGGCAATTTCGAAAATAGAATCAAAAGAACGGAACCTGCAACTAGATCTCTAACGGCCTGAGCATCCTCAACTGTCCTGACAAAAGCTCTCTCCTGCTGGCCTTCTCTGGCCTGTTGCTGATGCTGCATGTACCTCTGCTGCTGAGTCGGTAAGGGTAATCCCTTCTGCTGGACTACCGGAGTCCTCGTTTCTGCTCCTGGTGCTGCTCCCTGAACTACTCTGCCTATGTTCTGGGAACACTCCTTCAGTTGGTGGTCCGCTGCTCCACGTAGTAGGCACCTGTCCAGCCTCTTCCTGTACTCACCCCATCTATGCCCCAGTTTTTGCAGTAGGGACAACTGATTGTATGCTGCCTGGGTGCCTGATACTGTCTAGGTTACTGCTGTCCCTGCTGATGGCTCTGACCCTGGAACTGCTACTGAACAGGCCTCTGTTGGTACTGATGCTGAATCTGTAAGAGGGGTATCTTGGCTAGGCCCGTACTGCCACTAGCTCCCTCAAAAGGAGGTGCAATGGGACAATCCATCTTCTGGTGGGCACCTGACCCACAGAGATAGCAAACCTTCAAGCTCTTCATGTACTGCTCCCAGATGTGTCCCGACTTCTTACAGTAGGGACAACTGATTGCCTTCGGGTCCTAACCCTGATACTGATGCTGCGCCTGCTGAACTCCCACTGGTGTCTGCGTCTGCTGATTCTACACATGGGGCCTCTTGGCCTGGCCTCCACTGTTGCTGGTACCATGAGCGTCCCGTCCCCTCTTGAACAACTGTTGCCGCTGAGTTTCTACTATCTGCTGGAAGAAGGAGAACAACCGCGCCACGTCCTCTGATCCTGATGGCGACTGCTGCTGAAGAACGTTCGGGACGACAGGAAAAAGTCTCGGAGTAGGAAAAGGTGCACTCCCATAAGCTGCAGATATCCCAGCCTGTGCTGGCATAACAGGAACTGCAGTCTCGGGGCCCTACTGATCATGACGAGGAGTAGTAGACCCCTTAGTGGTATCTCCCTGATCGAGACGATGAGATCGTGTCTCCATAACCAACCTGAAGACAGATCAAACAAGGAATCAATACTGAGATAGAAATGATAATTCAAGGGAGGACAGTTATTCAATGAAGTATCAGGAATTTAGATGGGAGAGATCAAGTTAAGAGTTTTTCCTAATGTGATTGAGTACTTCAAAAATAATCCTAATCCTACTGCAGGCTGTAATGATACTCTAGTTCGAATACCACTACATAAACTTGACCTGCATAGGTCACCACTAAAAATGTGTTACGACCCACACCCTAGAGTAAGGGTACGAGAAGTGGGTACGTCCAGCCTACGCCGCAGTGTCGGCGGTAGAACGCTGTCCTAGGTCACAATATCTAATAATATAAAGCTAAGAAGTTTATACTCCCCGAATGGGGGTGACATAGCAGAAAGTAAACTCAATCACAACTAAAGCAGATGATAAGATATCAGATAGATAGATAGATAAAACTGCTGAACAGAAAGGAAATCCCAATTACAATAGAGAGTCTAAGTGTCTAAGATAAATACATATCCCCAGTATCAAATATATACAATCATCCATATAATACTATAAATGAAAACATCATAGTCTAAGGGTGTGTCATCCACAGCTAGTGGGACCTGCTGCTGGTCCAGCTCCAACATCTCATCTAAGGTAGCACCATAATAGGTATCCACACCGGCCTCCTCCTCGTCCTTTGTAATATTTTCAACAGGTCCAGTCAGGACAGGAGCGAGCATAATATATCTCAACAGTTCATAGCAGGTTAGAATATATAATCATGAAGTAAAGTAAGATACAAAAACTGAAAGAAAGTATAGGATATAAAACAGAGAAAGCTGTAATAGAAATATATATACTGTAATAGAGAACTATCAGTGGGTAGTGAGTCAGAGTACAATATAAACATGTGAATGGCATAGGAGATCTGGGAATTATACTATGGAGTGATCTGGGAATTATACTACTTGGTTATTATTCACATGTCCATTTCTACTCCTCGTACCCCCAATCAATACACAAGGATCCAACCAGGTTATGTTATTATTCCATGTAATGGACCACAAGGGGTGATACACGGTAAGCCCATAAATGGGTGATCTGGGAATGCCCATAAATGGGATGATTCAAAGAAGACTCTGTGATCATGAGAGAACATGTCACAAGTGATCTATGAACCGTGAAGCATAGTGATACACCATGTAAGTGAAACGCACAGAACATGTAGTATACGATGCTCCCTGAGGGGATAACATCTTAAGAAAGGATCCATATAGTACTAATCTGTGTGACCAATGTGACAGTATCAAGTAAAGTAATTTAAAGCAGAAAAATAATTCTAAACAGGATATGAAATGATCAGAGAATGTACTCGCCTGGTATCTGAGTGTCCAACTGAAATGTACTGTCAGAAGAGTGGTGTCTGGCTCCTATTTAGAACAGCACATGTCACAACAAGTCCAGAATGGTAAAATGAAGTACTTCAATGCATTCTACATGAATCTAGGTCAATCTAGACCAAAATCAACTTTTGGTCAACTCTGGTCAACCCTAGAAGTCAAACTAGGTCAACTATGGTCAAACTAGGTCTAACTAGGTCTAACAAGTCCAAACTAGGTCAAACAAGTCTACACTAGTCTAGCAAGTCTATTCTAGGTCAAACAAAACTATACAAGCCCAATCTAGGCTCACTAGTCAAGCAGACTCACATATATGCCATAGGCTATATCATGCCTATAGGCCAACCCATAACACACGACTACATGACATTATCTATATCTAAAATACTACACATATTGATATGTTATATAATACAACATAGAAATACACTAGCATATAGGCTACCTATATACATATACATAGGCATTTATTATTTCCTATAGACATATACATAGATATAGGCACATTCACATTACATATATATATATATATATATATATATATATATATATATATATATATATATATATATAAAATAAAAAATAAAAATAAAATAAATAAATATATATATATATATATATATATATATATATATATATATATATATATATATATATATATATATATATATATATATACACATTTAATATTACAATGGGTTATAGTTATATTCATTAGGAATCATCACACACACATATATATATAGACTTAAAACATATATACATAAAGATGCACATATATTATATATCTACATTCATACATATGTATATAGAGAGAGGGAAGACAAAGTGTGTGTGTATATGTTAACAGGTTTATGGTTGTGTGTTAGAGGGCAATGTGAGTGAGTGAACTGTATGAGGGAAATAAAAGGAAATGAGAGTGTGACAGAAAAAAAATAGAGTGTGTGTGTACCAGTGAAGAGTGTGAGAGTGTTCAGTCCAACCTGGACAGCAGTGTGTGAAGAGGAAAACATAGGTTAGTGAAGAGTGTTCAATTTCAGAAAAATTGGAAGTCCATAACAGTTTTTTTTAGAGTTAAACAAACTCAAATTTTACATCAAATCAGTGAGAAAAGAAAAGAAAATCAAATCATTTTAATCTACACTAATCTCAGGTTCAACCTATCTCAGATTTGAGTTTATAACATCATGAAAATTCAGAATTCAATTCTCAGTTTTTATAAAAACAGTTCAAACCTCATAACACCCTCATTTCGAAATCCAAACTCAATCAATCATCTTCCATATTTGTACACAAGTAAATAACTTATAGAAGAACCATTTAGGGATCTAAACATGTGTTTTACAGCACTTAAATTAATCAAAATAACTGACAAAACTCATATTAAAAACTAAAAATAAACAGTGAATAAACCCGTATCAGAAAATTGGGGAAAAATGGAAAATGATCACTAAAATCAAACTAAATTAAGCTATCAATGGTTGGTAAAGTAAATACAACATGTGTTCGTGTCATACAATGTGTTTGTGTCCAAGCAAGAGGACACAAACGTGTCCAAACGATTTGAAACACCAAACATTGCACATAGGCACTGTGCAGTGTGCACAGGCTCGTGCGTGTGTGCACTCGACACGACACAAACTAGGACTCGTGGTTGGGTCCAAACCTAGGTTAGGTCTAGATGCATGTGTCCAAAGGCCTAACAGTTTTTTTAGAGTTAAACAAACTCAGATTTTACATCAAATCAGTGAGAAAAGAAAAGGAAATCAAATCATTTTAATCTACACTAATCTCAGGTTCAACCTATCTCAGATTTGAGTTTCTAACATCATGAAAATTCAGAATTCAATTCTCAGTTTTTATAAAAACAGTCCAAACCTCATAACACCCTCATTTCGAAATCCAAACTCAATCAATCATCTTCCATATTTGCATACATAACTTATAGAAGAACCATTTAGGGATCTAAACATGTGTTTTACAGCACTTAAATTAATCAAAATAACTGACAAAACTCATATTAAAAACTGAAAATAAACAGTGAATAAACCCGTATCAGAAAATTGGGAAAAATGGAAAATGATCACTAAAATCAAACTAAATTAAGCTATCAATGGTTGGTAAAGTAAATACAACATGTGTTCGTATCATACAATGTGTTTGTGTCCAAGCAAGAGGACACAAACGTGTCCAAACGATTTGAAACACCAAACATTGCACATAGGCACTGTGCAGTATGCACAGGCTCGTACGTGTGTGCACTCGACACGACACAAACTAGGACTCGTGGTTGGGTCCACACCTAGGTTAGGTCAAGATGCATGTGTCCAAAGGCCTGCAACGTGTCCACAGTGTCGCGTGTCCAATGTATGAAGCCGTATCAGTGGCTTAAAACAACAGTGCACAGAACAGTGCAAACCCCGTGCACGACCGATAACTCTTTATCCCGTACACGAGACCCAATGAAACTTTGGGGGCATGATGTCAGTGCATGCCCCCTCGTGTCCACCAAGTTTCGTGTCGGATGATCCCGTGTCGTGTCCTGCAGAAGCCCCAATTAGCAGGGGATGCGCCCCGGCCGCACACGCGTATCCAAATACGTGTGCACGAGTGTCAAAGCGACACGACACGAACTCGATTCAGACTCAGAGCACTAGAAACATACAAGCCACATCAAAACAACATTTCATATTCAAAAACTTCTACAAAAATGAATCGAAATGCCCGTTGGGGCATTTCGTCGAACACTTACAGCCATCACTGATACGTGTCCGATACAGACACGTACAGGACACAAAAATCCACAAATCCTATTCCTACAGGACCAGGACACTTAGGGCTAGGTTTTCATGCAATTAAAACCTAATTTTAATGGGTAGATTGGAAATTACCTATGTGTGTTCTTCAACACAAAAGCTCCTTGAATGATAATTCCCAAAAGCCACCAAACTCCTTCAAATTGATAGGAAACTGAGATAAACAAATTCCAACAGCAAGAAAACATCAATTAGAACCTATTGCAATTTGTTTGGATTAAAAAGGAATTAAAATGAATTTTCTAGGGATTTATGAAGTTGGGAAAATACCTCTTTCTAAACTTGCTCTTTCCTAAAGAGGCTAGCCCTAAATGGAAGAGGATATTTATAGGAGGATTCCCAATATGGGTGTGGTGGCTGGCCAAATAATGTTAGGGTTAGGGTTTGGCATTAGCTAATGGGTTTTGGGCTTCTATGGCTAAGTTATTAATCAAGGTTCAACCATAAGTCATGGCTTGTGACTTAATAATCTAACTTGAGTCAAATAACCAAACCATGGGTCAACTCTAGTCTAGCTAGGGTGGCATGACCTAACCAAGTCCAAACTCAACTAGGGTTAGCTCCTAGGTTAGTCTATCATGGTCGTTGCTAGTCAAAGTCAACCTAGTCAACCCTCATTCAAACAATTCCAAAATAAATTCTAAAAATTCAAATAAATTCTAATAAATTTAAATAACCACAAAAATGACAAAAATACCCTCAAACTAGAAATGATAAATAAAATACCCTAATCACAAGTCATGATTTTAAATAGTTTAAAAAGATTAAAAATCACCAAGAATCATAATATGAATTAAATATAAATAAATAATAATTATAATCACAAAATATCAAAATTACCCTTATCTGGAAAACTGGGTGTTACAATCCTACCCACCTTATAAAAATTTCGTCCTTGAAATTAAGATGGTCGCACCCCCTTCTAGGTCAAACATAGTCAAGGTCAATCACTAGTCAATTTCTCAACATCCTAGTGCTTGGTCATCTTCTTAGGACTTTACCTCTGCCAGCTACCTAAGTGTTGGAAACTAGAATTTAGCAAAAAAGAACTCTATAATAGGCTAGCTCTTAACTTCCCAATCCTATCAAGTCACCCATAACTAAGTACATACAAGCTAAGCACACCAATCCTAATACCACATATATATATGCTCAAGAATAACAACCCACCTCATATATCCTAAGTATCATCTATATAAATATACATGACTGATCAACCAAGGGTTAAGGCAGATTAACTTATAGGGGACTGAAACAAATGCTTAGAACTAGGCTAAGGATGAATGGTCTGAATCATCAAGGTAGGCAAAGGGTATGATGCTAAGGAGACCAAAATTATAAGCTAAAGGACAGGACGTTTGGGTCCACTTGTAAAGTCAAGGTGAAGGGAAACCTACACATGGAAAATGAAGGTAGAGGCTTAGAAGACTGAACCAACAATGGAAGATTGGGTTGACATGTATCTAGACAGATGGGCTAACCAGGTATGTTTTTAAGAATGAAAGGGGACAGAATAATGATCAAGGGAGAACTCTTATTAACAACCCACATTATATCCTATTGTATACAATGTCCAAGTGAACTGAACAATCATGCCCAAGAAAAAGTTTAAACTCCACTATAGGTCAGGTACTGTAGGTTACAATGAAGGGTATTGTGAGGCTATCAATAAGTAAAATGCTAAGAGATGCAGTAGGTTATCATATACAGAAGTAAGGATGAGTGAAGACCTCTAATATGCATAATACTGACTCTCCAGATATGTAGAATATGATAAGGGGTTGAGGGTTATATTGGTGAGTCAATAATTGGATTTGAACTATGGTCCAGTGAAACCTATGATACGACACGGTAGGTAATAAATTTTGAGTGCAGTGGACAATTTGTACAAGTCTGAACCAATGGGACAGGGTATCTAGTGGAGGGTCTGCACACTGTCTATAAAGGTTGATCAATATGACTGAACTCAACATAAGAGAACCTACTAAAATAGGGAGTGGGCCAATATAGGCTAATAACATGTCAATAACCCTGTACGAAAATGACCTATAGATACCAACCAAGCCCATATCCTATATGCCAATACCATCTGCAATCTATATGTATATAGGCCTCTTAGTCTTAGGTGAACTACAACTATACTCAAGGACAGGATCTGGTCATGGGTGCCTCACTGGAAAAAGGTAAGGAAAATAATAACAATCATCAAGGCTGTAAGGCATACTAACATCCTATATATAACTGGTTGGTATTATAATAACAAGAAAATCATCAATCATGGGTTACTATTCTAATACCAATGCTAACTATCATCTCTAGGGTGCAGACACTCTACAAGCCATCACATCATTACACTATGAAAGAGCTACATATGAATAATCTCTACAAACTAAATATCCCTACTCCCAAGTTATTTGATGTTGGAATACAATTTTAAAAACAACAGAAGGGTATGATAGAGATGATATGATGAAACCTTCTCAAGATAAAATCTGATAATCATATGCGTCTGTCCAAAACTGATGTTACTCAAAGTCTTCGTCATGTTAGTGAGCAAGGCTACGATAATCACAGAGTCCTTGACCAAGGCAAATACTTCTAGAATTATGGTATTTAAAATTTTCGCATTACCGTATACTTGGCAGTGAAAACCTTAAATTCCTACACCTAAGAAATACGTCCTAAATCTGACTATATGTCCTCACTATGCCAGCTAACATGACTATCGAAGAATCTGGATTCCATAATTGGGTGACCTAGCCCATATGATTCATCTCAGAAGAAAATCAAACAGAACACAAGAACAACAGGACAAAATTTGATCAATCAACAAGGAAATGAGGGAATCAAAATTTCAAGACTATAATAAGAGGAAATTTCGAAAATAGAATCAAAAGAACAGAACCTGCAACTAGATCTCTAACGGCCAGAGTATCTTCGACTGTCCTGGCGAAAGCTCGCTCCTGCTGGCCTTCCCTGGCCTGCTGCTGATGCTGCATGTACCTCTGCTGCTGAGTCGGTAAGGGTAATCCCTTCTACTGGCCTACCGGAGTCCTCGCTCCTGCTCCTGGTGCTGCTTCCTGAACTACTCTGCCTATGTTCTGGGAACACTCCCTCAGCTGGTGGTCCGCTGCTCCACATAGTAGCCACCTGCCCAGCCTCTTCCTGATCTCACCCCATCCATGCCCCGGTTTCTTGCAGTAGGGACAACTGATTGTCTGCTGCCTGGGTGCCTGATACTGTCTGGGTTGCTGCTGTCTCTGCTGATGGCCCTGACCCTGGAACTGCTGCTGAACAGGCCTCTGTTGATACTGATATTGAATCTACAAGCGGGGTATCTTGGCCAGGCCCGTACTGCCACTAGCTCCCTCAAAAGGAGGTACAATGGGACAATCCATCTTCTGGTGGGTACCCGACCCACAGAGATAGCAGACCTTCAACCTCTTCCTGCACTGCTCCCAGACGTTTTCCGACTTCTTGCAATAGGGACAACTGATGGCCTTCGGGTCCTGACCCTGATACTGATGCTGCGCCTGCTGAACTCCTACTGGTGTCTGCGTCTGTTGATTCTGTACATGGGGCATCTTGGCCTGGCCTCCGCTGCTACTGGTACCATGAGCGTCCCGTCCCTTCTTGAATAATTGTTGCCGCTAAGTTTCCACTATCTGCTGGAAGAAGGAGAACAACCGGGCCACGTCCTCCGATCCTGATGGCGACCGCTGCTGAAGAACGTTCAGGACGACAGGAGAAAGTCTCGGAGTAGGAAGAGGTATCCTCCCATAAGATGCAGATATTCCAGCCTGAGCTGGCATAAAAGGAACTGCAGTCTCGGGGCCCTGCTGATCAGGACGGGGAATGGTAGACCCCTCAGTGGTATCTCCCTGATCGAGACGATGAGATCGTGTCTCCATAACCATCCTGAAGACAGATCAAACAAGGAATCAATACTAAGATAGAAATGATAATTCAAGGGAGGACAGTTATTCAAGGAAGTATCAAGAATTTAGATGGAAGAGATCTAGTTAAGTGTTTTTCCTAATGTGATTGTGTACTTCAAAAATAATCCTAATCCTACTGCAGGCTGTAGTGATACTCTAGTTCGAATACCACTACATAAACTTGACCTGTATGAGCCACCACTAAAAACGTGTCACGACCCGCACCCTAGAGTAAGGGCACGAGAAGTGGGTACGTCCAGCCTACGCCGCAGTGTCGGCAGTAGAACGCTGTCCTAGGTTATAATATCTAACAATATAAAGATAAGCAGTTTATACTCCCCGAATGGGGGTGACATAGCAGAAAGTAAACTCAATAACAACTAAAGCAGATGATAAGATAGCAGATAGATAGATAGATAGATAGATAAAACTGCTAAACAGAAAGGAAATCCCAAGTACAATAGAGAGTCTAAGTGTCTAAGATAAATACATATCCCCAGTATCAAATATATACAATCATCCATAGAATACTGTAAATGAAAACATCCTAGTCTAAGGGTGTGTCATCCACAGCTAGTGGGACCTATTGCCAGTCCAGGTCCAACATCTCATCTAAGGTAGCACCGTAATAGGTATCCACACCGGCCTCCTCCTCATCCTCTGTAATATTTTTAACAGGTCCAGTCAGGACATGAGCGAGCACAATACGTCTCAACAGTTCATAGCAGGTTAGAATATATAATCATGCAGTAAAGTAAGGTACAAGAACTGAAAGAAAGTACAGGATGTAAAACAGAGAAAGCTGTAATAGAAATATATATATTGTAATAGAGAACTATCAGTGGCTAGTGAGTCAGAGTACAATATAAACATGTGAATGGCATAGGAGATATGGGAATTATACTATGGAATGATCTGGGAATTACACTACTTGGTTATTATTCACATGTCTACTTCTACTCCCCCGTACCCCCAATCAATACACAAGGATCCAACCTGGTTATGTTATGATTCCATGTAATGGCCAACAAGGGGTGATACATGGTAAGCCCATAAATGGGTGATCTAGGAATACCCATAAATGGGATTATTCAAAGAAGACTCTGTGATCATAAGAGTACATGTCACAAGTGATCTATGAACCGTGAAGTATAGTGATACACCATGTAAGTGAAACGCACAGAACATGTAGTATACGATGCTCCCTGAGGGGATAACATCTCAAGAAAGGATCCATATAGTACTAATCCGTGTGACCAACATGACAGTATCAAGTAAAGTAATTTAAAGCTGGAAAATAATTCTAAACAGGATATAAAATGATCAGAGAATATACTCGCCTGGTATCTGAGTGTCCAACTGAAATATACTGTCCGAGGAGTGGTGTCTGGCTCCTATTTAGAACAGCACAAATCAAAACAAGTCCAGAATGGTAAAATGAAGTACTTCAATGCATTCTACATGAATCTAGGTCAATCTAGGCCAATGTCAACTCTTGGTCAACTCTGGTCAACCCTAGAAGTCAAACTAGGTCAACTATGGTCAAACTAGGTCTAACTAGGTCTAACAAGTCCAAACTAGGTCAAACAAGTCTATACTAGTCTAGCAAGTCTATTTAGGTCTAACAAAACTATACAAGTCCAATCTAGGCTCACTAGTCAAGCAGACTCACATATATGCCATAGGCTATATCATGCCTATAGGCCAACCCATAACACATGACTACATGACATTATCTATATCTAAAATACTACACATATTGATATGTTATATAATACAACATAGAAATATACTAGCATATAGGCTACCTATATACATATACATAGGCATTTATTATTACCTATAGACATATACATAGAGGAGTGAGTGAGTATATGTTAACAGGTTTATGGTTGTGTGTAAGAGGGCAATGTGAGTGAGTGAACTATGTGAGGGAAATAAAAGGAAATGAGAGTGTGACAGAAAAAATAGAGTGTGTGTGTACCAGTGAAGAGTGTGAGAGTGTTCAGTCCAACCTGGATAGCAGTGTGTGAAGAGGAAAACATAGGTTAGTGAAGAGTATTCAGTTTCAGAAAAATATGAAGTCCATAACAGTTTTTTTTAGAGTTAAACAAACTCAGATTTTACATCAATTCAGTGAAAAAGATAAGAAAATCAAATCATTTTAATCTACACTAATCTCAGGTTCAACCTATCTCAGATTTGAGTTCATAACATCATGAAAATTCAGAATTCAATTCTCAGTATTCATAAAAACTGTCCAAACCTCATAACACCCTCATTTCGAAGTCCAAACTCAATCAATCATCTCCCATATTTGCACACAAGTAAATAACTTATAGAAGAACCATTTAGGGATCTAAACATGTGTTTTACAGCACTTAAATTAATCAAAATAACTGACAAAACTCATATTTAAAACTGGAAATAAACAATGAATAAACCTGCATCAGAAAATTGTAGAAAAATGGAAATTGATCACTAAAATCAAACTAAATTAAGCTATTAATGGTTAGTAAAGTAAATATAACATATGTTCGTATCATACAATGTGTTTGTGTCCAAGCAAGAGGACACAAACGTATCCAAACAGTTTGAAACACCAAACAGTGCACACAGGCACTGTACAGTATAGACAGGCACTGTACAGTATAGACAGGCACTGTGTAGTATGCACAGGCTCGTGCGTGTGTACACGCGTATCGTGCACTCGACACGACACAAACTAGGGCTCGTGGTTGTGTCCACACCTAGGTTAGGTCTAGGTGCACGTGTCCAAAGGCCTGCAACGTATCCACAGTGTCGCGTGTCCAATGTATTAAGCCGTATCAGTGGCTTAAAACAACAGTGCACAGAACAATGCAAACCCCGTGCATGACCAATAACTCTCTAACCCGTACACGAGACCCAATGAAACTTTGGGGGCATGATGTCAGTGCATGCCCCTTCGTGTCCACCGAGTTTCGTGTCGGATGATCCCGTGTCGTGTCCTGCAGAAGCCCCGAGTAGCAGGGGAGGCGCCAAGGCCGCCCGTGCGTGTCGAAACACGTGTGCACGAGTGTCAAAGCGATACAACACGAACTCGATTCAGACTCAGAGCACTAGAAACATACAAGCCACATCAAAACGACATTTCTTATTCAAAAACTTCTACAAAAACGAATCGAAATGCCCGTTAGGGCATTTCGTCGAATACTTACAGCCATCACTGATACGTGTCCGATACAGACACGTACAGGACACAAAAAACCACAAATCCTATTCCTACAGGACCAGGACACTTAGGGCTAGGTGTTCATGCAATTAGAACCTAATTTTAATGGGTAGATTGGAAATTACCTATGTGTGTTCTTCAACACAAAAGCTCCTTGAATGAGGATTCCCAAAATCCCCCAAACTCCTTCAAATTGATAGAAAACTGAGATAAACAAATTCCAACAGCAAGAAAACATCAATTAGAACCTGTTGCAATTTGTTTGGATTAAAAAGGAGTTAAAATGGATTTATTTAGGGATTTATGAAGTTGGAAAAATACCTCTTTCTAAACTTGCTCTTTCCTAAAGAGGCTAGCCCTAAATGGAAGAGGATATTTATAGGAGGATTCCCAATATGGGTGTGGTGGCTGGCCAAATAATGTTAGGGTTAGGGTTTGGCATTAGCTAATGGGATTTGGGCTTCTTTGGCTAAGTTATTAATCAAGGTTCAACCATAAGTCATGGCTTGTGACTTAATAATCTAACTTGAGTCAAATAACCAAACCATTGGTCAACTCTAGTCTAACTAGGGTGGCATGACCTAACCAAGTCCAAACTCAACTAGGGTTAGCTCCTAGGTTAGTCTACTATGGTCATTGTTAGTCAAAGTCAACCTAGTCAACCCTCATTCAAACAATTCCAAAATAAATTCTAAAAATTCCCATAAATTCAAATAAATTCTAATAAATTTAAATAACCACAAAAATGACAAAAATACCCTCAAACTAGAAATGATAAATGAAATACCCTAATCACAAGTCATAATTTTAAATAGTTTAAAAAGATTAAAAATCACCAAGAATCATAATATAAATTAAATATAAATAAATAATAATTATAATTACAAAATTTTAAAATTACCCTTATCTGGAAAACTGGGTGTTACTGCCGAGTCAGATCGGTCAGGAACTTAGATGGCCATCTGACTCGATTGTTGAGCTTGGTAAACGATAACACCTTGCGGCATTAATCAAATCGATTTAGACGAATTTTACAAGAATCGATCCAACTAATGGAATGACTTCTGTTGGAATAAGTCATAGATGCAGCAGACTGCGCCTCGCCAAGTGAGCTCTATATAAGAGTCCCTTCAACTGGACCGGACTGCTGTATAGTTTTCTTGGTGCTTTTGCTGCTTGGTTTTGATGAAGTGCTTTCACGTCGTTTTCTGAACACAATCTACGAATTTTGAAACGAAAAAATAAAGAAGGAATCATATCTAAGTGTTGGTGTCATTGTAGGAGCTCGCATAACTAAAGCTTGAACGTTGCGAAGCGCTTCGACGGTCGGCACGATTAAAGAACTTGGTGGGTGATTCGGCCCCTTCTTTTCCACTATGTCCCGCAAACGAAATTCCTTTGCTTCGAATTCATTCAAATCGACGATGCCATGTTAAATGCATGCCAATCTACTAACGTCAAGAACTCGGAAAAAATGTATCGATTTAGAGTAATCTACTCTGAAAATACAAGTTTCTCACATAAACAAAAAAGTTTAAGGTTCTAGTAAAAGATAGACTATTTCACGTGCTACAAATTAATATGAAACATCGATCGTGGGTTAGGATGCCTCGGGCAATTTGGTGCCTACGGGATGCTATATTGGGAGTATGACTTTAGGGAAAATGAATCGTTGCATGAGTTGGGAGAAATGTTAATGTCGTTCAATACTGCTTGTGCTATACAAATCTGTTTACATATATTAAACTGTTCACGCATTGGCATGGTCATAGACAGCTTGTGCACAAGTTTGATTTTCCTCGAATCGGTATCTGGGGCATCAGAATCGAATCGACCTAGGAGGAATGAATGTAAAACCCCTAAATTTCTACTGATTTTTTTATTATTTTATTTTCGTACTGATTTAAAATTTGGTATTGTACGTCGCTTGGTCGTATTTTACGTCGCGCACGAAATTTTATTTTTCGAAATTGCTGGACGAGTCCGAATATGTGCAAGCGTACATATTTTTAGGAAAAACATTTTCTTATTTTTATAGTTTCAAAATATATATATATAATAAGTATTTTAGTTATTGTCCCAAAATTCTAAATTTGTTATTTTATTTATAAAACCTTTATTTACATAGTCTAATAATAAATAATTTTTTTATGAAATAGTATATTGGAAAAGTAGATTTATGTAAATACCATTTGGACATTAGTAAATATTTATTGGGTTTAATTGTAAATAATAATGTATTTTTGAAATTATTTTGTTAGTATTTTTGGAAAATATATTTTGGAATTATTATGGCGATTTAAACCTTGATTTAAAATTTTGGATTTATTTAAATAGGTAAGTATTTTAAAATTTGATTTATCCTATTCGATTTTAAACAAAAATTTAATTTAATTTAAATTGGCTTTAATTTGAATTTGGATTTGATTATGGATTTAAATAAATGGATGGATTATCTAAATTGGGTTTTAAATAAATCCTAATGTTTATCTAACTGGGTATTCCAACCTCCTATAAAAGGAGAGGTACTCCTCCAGAAAATTCCACAATTTCCACCCCATTGTGTATAATGTCCGTGTCCAGATCATATCCACTATATTCTTCTAGTACACATACATGGTTCTTCTCGTGTCCGACAACCCCGGACATCTACACTCTCCCGTGTCACACAGGACACAACCCGACACGCCAAAACCTATTCCTAATTTCCGCATCGCCGCCGTTCCCAGCCCTTGCGACCAAAACTCCCATAAACCCCTGCATCACAATATCCCCCGTTCATCGACTCGACAACCAATTATCGCTGGAGAACCCTACTCCTCTGCCATGTCGGACAGCCTCTATCCTCTATCACTCCGCCAACACCACCAAACCAGCAACACCACCCTGCTGATGTTCATACGCCCTCGCCAACACCAATATTGTCGTCATCACAACCAGAACAACCACCATCAACCACCACGCCTCCGTCTTGTCGCCAACCACTGCCATCACCATCCCAGTTTTCCAACACCGCCATCATCGTCCCTACCACCAACAACGAAAAGGGGAAATGGGGAGTGAGCCTTACCTCCTCCGCGCCAGCTGCGCCTCCGTGCGTGGACCACCAGCCGCATCTCCGCCGACCCTAGGCCTCCGTGCCATCGCGGCTCCGACGAAACCCTCATCCACTTCCTTCTCCGTGCCTCTCTCGCAGGACTGCCTCCTCCTCTCGTCCACCGCCAGTCCCGACCCTCTCCGCACTCCAGTGAAGGGCCACTCCGGTGAGACCCCTCTCGCGCGGCCGCCCCCGGTAGTGTCATCGAGACCCCGGCCGCGTCGTCTAGAGCCCTGACCCGCCTCGATGCCGGCCTCCGCCCGGGGTGCGCCGCCTCACCCTTCCCCAGGCGCAGCCCTCTCCGTCAGCCGTGCCACCGTGGAAAGCTTCCAGATCCAGCGTCCACTTTCGTCGGCCACCTCCCCTAACTCCTGACCGCCACTGACCCAACCGGCTAGCCGCTCCACCGTCTTCACAGCCTCGAACCCCGCAGCCGTCGCCCCACCTCAGCAACCGTCTCCGCCGGCACCGTTCGCTGCCCCCGACCGAGCGCAAGTGAGAGATCCCTTTTTCCCAAATCTCTTCTCTCTCTCCCTCTCGCTGTATGGTTCTGAGAAGGAAATGTGTAAGATTTTTATTAATAATTTATTATTAATGCTGCTACTGTTAAAGCTATTTTACTATATATTATTATTATTGTTATTATTATTATTATTATTGTTATCATTATAATTATTTAGATGATTACTGTTACTAGTATTATTATCATTATTATTTTATCATCATTAATATTCTTAGTATTAATTATTTGCAAAATTAGGGTATTACTAAAATTACCTTAATTACTAGGGCTTCCATTTATTTTATTATTATTATTTGTTAAAAATTATTAATTACACTATTATTATTACTGTTATTTAATTGAACAAATATTTTCTAGCAAATTTTATGTTCGTTTTTTATACTAAAATAATATTTCGATTGATCAGTTATACTTTTTTGTCTAAAATGATTTGGAAGTATTTTTTTCTAAAATAGATATTTTAAATTAGGAAATTTAGTTTCCACCTTAATCATATTTTACAACTTAGAGTATTTTGACTAAGAAGATATAATTTTCAAAATTATTATATATAAATATTTTCAAAGTATTTTTGTAAACAAATTTAACAAGTAAACATGTTTTTAAAGGTAAAATAATTATTTTCTAAAGAACTGTATATTTATCTACTTCCACAAATTCTGCCAATATTTCTCGTTACTCATGACTAATCGCATGTTCCTATTCTCTCGCGACTTTAGACCTCTGCACCATGACTATGGCTATTGGACCATGCTGGACTTGTTAGATTATTGCACACCAGGCGACACCCCAGGCAAGATAGCTTGCCATTATACTGTTTATTTTAGTTATATTTTATTTACATATCACTGTTCATTTGGTTCTAGTTCTTGATTACTGCCTGCTCAGTGATATTAGTTGTACCTTGTTATTTACCTTTGATTGCTTATGGACTTAGAGTTAAGGGACTACCACTAGCTTAGTGCATTGCATAAACTTTGACACTGTTGTGCCACGAGATGTGTGAGTTATGAGTAGCATATAGTCTATGGACTTGCGTGTTGGCTGATCACTGATGCGTGCAGGATGTGCGTTAGGTCTAACTGTCAATAGATGTGTGTTAGAACACTTGACGGTTAGTAGTGTTATATGGTCGTGGACGCGACATGATAGGTACATTGGGTGGGGAGAACATTTCCTTTTCGTATGGGCTTCTATTGTACTTCCCTTGTAACCCGGAAGCTCCGCTGGAGATACGGGTATGAGCCTCTCAGGTTGGCCACTGTCGTTTTTCAACGTCATGCTCTCGGTCACTGGTGCCCAAGTAGGGACTATACCAGATCCTATTTACAGCCAAGGCTCATGCGAAGAAAGGTTTATTCTCACTGCATGTTCACTTTAGTTTGGTTAGATTACCTTATAGTGTCTTGTCACTTTCTTTGATTGTGGCATATTTTATATTCAGTATTATATGGCATGTTGATGTATCTTGTTACGTCCCTCTGAGGACCTGGTTATCTCGCCAGGTGTGTGCTCTTATGATCTCTGCAGGTGCTCTAGCTATGGCTATTACTTCCTTCGTGGTGATTGCTCTTGGACTCGCCATTGCTCTCGCTTGCTAAATTCTTTCCTTGTATATTTTTCCATATTTAATTTGGTTGGTAGTAGACTTTGTCTCCACCCAACTATTGTGTACATAGCAAATTCAAAGTTACTTTTATATCATATTTATCTTTGTAGATGAGATTTAGTACCTTGGTTAATGCATTTTACAGCTTATGTATATATACGAGGGTCCATATACTTCGTATATATGCAGCTGGCATGGTTATGTCCTAGTCCTATGTATTTTGGGACTGGGCGTTACATATTTTTGTGGTGGCCCATGCAGGTCTAGTTTGCCGTTTCGGTTACATGATTGAACTAAACGGACCTGCAATATAGGATTAGAGTCTAGAATCTCATCCACTTACTTGACATCTTTCCTTGACTTCAAATTCCGAACTCTCGTTCGACCTCCTTGATTTGCATCTTGCTTAACTCCTTCTACCGTAAATTCTTAGTTCGTGTTTAGTAAGATGACTACACTAGTATATGCTCATAGGTCAAACACATTGCTAGAAGGTTACATTGACAAGTAATATGCATTGGAATTTTATTTGAGTTATAAAGAAATTTATTTTTCTAGAAAGTATAATTTTAAGGATTAGTTAATATCAAGTTGGGTAGTAGCATATTTTTTGCTTTCAATGGATAGTTGGAATTTTATTTTGCTATCACAAGGTGGTATACACAAGAGGACAGCTAGATCACAAAAAAAAATTTATAATTTATGGTTTTTTTTTGAAATTGTAAAATAGTTTATGATTTATTGGGATATGAAATCGATTTGGAAAAAAAACATATTTAAATTGTGACACATGATTTACGATTAAGTTCAAGTTTGGATTGAATATGTTAAAGTTTATCTCGAATTTATTAAAGTGTTTTAACTTATGAGTTATGATTTTGTAATGACTAGAGAATATGAAGGGTTATGATTTACAGTTTGTTAGAGAGCTTGAGGTTTTAAATTGATTCTACGATTCACGAATTATAAGTAACTTTGAGCTTGAAGAGATAATGGTAAAAATTTTGTTTAAAATATTTTTGGAAGATATGGAATCGACTTTGAAGAAAAAAATAAATTTAAATTTGCTCATATGATTTATGATTTATAAAGTTATTTAGATTCAAGTTTAAAAGCCTTGATTATGGATATTTAAATTTTGGTAAAAAAAATTGATGAATTTATTTATTCGATTTGTGAATTACGAGGATTGTTCGAGATTGACTAGAGATTTAAAAAAAATTTAGTTAACAGTCTAAGATAATTGAAATATTGGCGAAGTATCTTGAAAATTTTATTGAAAATTTTCAAGGAACTTGAAATTTTAGATTAGATCATATATTGGTGAAGGACCAAGAAACAAGCAAGGTTCCCTAGTGAGATAGAAGTATTCCACATTAGATTGTCATGCCACCTATGACTATAATATTGTATATACACAAGTATAGTTAGTCATCGACCAAACCGATGAACATATCTTTGACTTACTCGACCTTCCCTCAAATCTAGATCATTATTCACGACCATCTAATTGTTTGAAACTAGAAATGATTAGAACCAACCCCTTGACCATACCCTTATCTATGAACTTTTTCTAGAAATGGTCTCTCTGACTTATTTAGCCTTGACCTATGAGATTCCTAATTATCTTTATTTGTGCTTTAACCTTCATTTTGTGCATTAATTAGTACGTTATGAAAACCCACTTTCTATTTTGATCCTTTGGCATTCCCTATCGTGACTTTGATATTTGGAGCACAACACTAGACTTTTCCTTCCCATAAATTTCACATGCAAGACCTAGACGAGCTGACCTTCATGTAGGTATATCGTGTTCCACTAAAACACGTTCCCTTGTACTCTATTTTTATGGTACGACTTTCGGGTCATAAAGACTAGCTATAACCTATACCATGGTGCCGATATATTTGGGCTATATATTTGGACTTAATCACGACTCAAATCTTCGGCCTGATGGCGATCTACTAAACCCGTTAAATGCTTAACCTTGTATTTTATCTTGACTGCCTAATTCTTGTCATTTTATTTTTTATTATCTTGATTTACTTAGACTCATAACACCTTTTACTCTTCATGCAATATTAGCAATGCTTACTTTTCTCCCTTCCAATTAAAAATTTCTTACTCATATTTTACTATGATTCTCCGTTGTTTATGCAACCTTGTTCCTTATTTGATTCCCTTATGCGAAATGAAATTTGATCATGACAATCTTGGGCTAGTAGAGGTTAGATTGGAGAATCCCACAACATGGATGAATAATAAAGTGGTTAAGATAATTACGAGATTACAAGGTATAGATGGGAAATGAATGGGAATGTGCAATAAATCCGAATCAATGAAGTAGGGAATGATAAATTATGTTTTGATGAAACACTCGAGGATAAATAGACTTCGCAACTTTCAGAATTATTTTGAGGTAACTATATATCGAGTGGAAAATCTTCTAAAGTGTTGGTGGTTTAAGAACCAAATAAATATATAAAATTTAGGGATACAAATTTTTGGATAAAGGCAATATTGACGCTATGAGGATATTAGCTTTCAAGGATAACAAATTGTTGAAGAAAGAAACCTTTACATTTTGATGCATAGAGAATTAAGTTGTAAGATGATTATGAATAAGAAGTTAAGATGAGTTACATCTTCTACCATCAAGGAGATGAGATTGTTCAATTCAAAATTTGAGAGAAAGACTAATAGGTATTTTAGAAAATTTTCAATTATGATGATAGAAGATTGAGTTAAGAAGGTATACCATTAGTTTTCGAGATTTATCGAACATTGAAGATGGACTTTTTTTTGATACCTATGGATGCATCGTACATCAACCACTAATACAAATTATAGAAAGAAGAATTTAACTTTTACTTGGGCCAAATTGGTTAAAGATTTTGGAATTTTTTACTTGGGAGGATATATAAGTGAGCTGGTACAATGAAGATTATGGTAGTCGAAATTTGAGGCTATTCTATGACGAAATAGAGAAAGTTAGAGTACGTTATAATCATTAGTTTTGTTTAAGGGGACGTGGAACGGAAGTAATTTTTGGAAGGAACGATTTATGATAAGAGAGATTACATGAATATTAATGCTATCAAAGGATTAAGGAAATTATTACCTACTTATGAGGTTGTCCCTTTTTAAGGTTAATGTTAAGGTTGATTGGGCTTAGGCATTGATCGATTGTCATGTGCATGATCGTAATCTAAAACCATCGGAATTTTGTTCTAGTCGATCGAATGACTCATTGCCATTGAAATGTCACTCGCCTCCTCGACGAATATTTTGTTTGCATTCTCGTGATCACGTACATCTACTCGAATAAACTCTTTCCATCCCCTTCGCCTTACCCACCCTAATTTTTCCTAAATTTCGAGGACGAAATTCTTTTAAGTTGGGTAGGATGTAAAACCCCTAAATTTCCACTGATTTTTTAATTATTTTATTTTGGTACTGATTTAAAATTTGGTATTGTACGTAGCTTGGTCGTATTTTACGTCGCGCACGAAATTTTATTTTTTGAAATTGCTCGATGAGTGCGAATATGTGCGAGCGTACATATTTTTAGAAAAAACATTTTCTTATTTTTATAGTTTCAAAATATATATATAATAAGTATTTTAGTTATCGTCCCAAAATTCTAAATTTGTTATTTTATTTATAAAACCTTTATTTACATAGTATAATAATAAATAATTTTTTTTTATAAAATGGTATATTGGAAAAGTAGATTTATGTAAGTACCATTTGGACATTAGTAAATATTTATTTAGTTTAATTGTAAATAATAATGTATTTTCGAAATTATTTTATTAATATTTTTGGAAAATATATTTCGGAATTATTATGGCGATTTAAACCTTGATTTAAAATTTTGGATTTATTTAAATAGGTAAGTATTTTGAAATTTAATTTATCCTATTCGATTTTAAACAAAAATTTAATTTGATTTAAATTGGCTTTAATTTGAATTTGGATTTGATTATGGATTTAAATAAATGGATGGATTATCTAAGTTGGGTTTTAAATAAATCCTAATGTTTATCTAACTGGGTATTCCCACCTCCTATAAAAGGAGAGGTACTCCTCCAACAAATTCTACAATTTCTACCCCATTGTGTATCGTGTCCGTGTCTAGATCATATCCACTATATTCTTCTAGTACACATACATAGTTCTTCTCGTGTCCGACAACCCCGGACATCTACACTCTCCCGTGTCATGCAGGACACAACCCGACACGCCAAAACCTAATCCTAATTTTCGCATCGCCGCCGTTCCCAGCCCTTGCAACCAAAACTCCCATAAACCCCTGCATCACAATATCCTCCGTTCATCGACTCGACAACCAATCATCGCCGGAGAACCCTACTCCTATGCCATGTCGGATGGCCTCTGTCCTCCGTCACTCTGCCAACACCACCAAACCAGCAACACCACCCTGCTGATGTTCATACGCCCTCGCCACCACCAATATTGTCGTCATTACAACCAGAACAACCACCATCAACCACCACGTCTCCGTCTTGCCGCCAACCACTGCCATCACCATCCCAGTTTTCCAACACCGCCATCATCGTCCCTACCACCAACAACGTAAAGGGGAAATGGGGGGAGCCTTACCTCCTCCGTGTCGGCTGCGCCTCCGTGCGTGGACCACCAGCCGCATCTCCGCCGACCCTGGGCCTCCGCAGCACCGCGGCTCTGGCGAAACCCTCATCCACTTCCTTTTCCGTGCCTCTCTCGCAGGACCGCCTCCTCCTCTCGTCCGCCGCCAGTCCCGACCCTCTCCGTACTCCAGTGAAGGGCCACTCCAGCGAGACCCCCTCTCGCGCGGCCGCCCTCGACAGTGTCGTCGAGACCCCGGCCGCGTCGTCTAGAGCCCTGACCCGCCTCGATGCCGGCCTCCGCCCGGGGTGAACCGTCTCACCCTTCTCCAGGCGCAGCCCTCTCCGTCAGCCGCGCCACCGTAGGCAGCTCCCAGATCCAGCGGCCACTTTCGTCGGCCACCGCCCCTAACTCCTGACCGCCGCTGACCCTACCGGCTAGCCGCTCCACCGTCTTCATAGCCTCGAACCCCGCGGCCGTCGCCCCACCTCAGCAACCGTCTCCGCCGGCGCCGATCGCCGCCCCGACCGAGCGCAGGTGAGAGATCCCTTTTTTCCAAATCTCTTCTCTCTCTCCCTCTCGCTGTATGGTTCTGAGAAGGAAATGTGTAGGATTTTCATTAATAATTTATTATTAATGCTGCTACTGTTACAACTATTTTACTATATATTATTATTATTGTTATTATTATTATTATTATTATCATTATAATTATTTAGATGATTACTGTTACTAGTATTATTATCATTATTATTATTATCATCATTAATATTCTTAGTATTAATTATTTACAAAATTAGGGTATTACTAAAATTACCTTAATTACTAGGGTTTGCCATTTATTTTATTATTATTATTTGTTAAAAATTATTAATTACACTATTATTATTACTACTATTTAATTGAACAAATATTTTTTAGCAAATTTTAAATTCATTTTTTTTAATACTAAAATATTATTTCGATTGACCAGTTATACTTTTTTGTCTAAAATGATTTGGAAGTATTTTTTTTCTAAAATAGATATTTTAAATTAGGAAATTTAGTTTCCACTTAATCATATTTTACAACTTAGAGTATTTTGACTAAGAAGATATAATTTTCAAAATTATTATATATACATATTTTCAAAGTATTTTTGTAAACAAATTTTACAAGTAAACATGTTTTTAAAGGTAAAATAATTATTTTCTAAAGAACTGTATATTTATCTACTTCCACAAATTCTGCCAATATTCTCTCGCGACTTTGGACCTCTGCACCATGACTATGGCTATTGGACCATGCTTGACTTGTCAGATTATCGCACAACAGGCGACACCCCGGGCAAGATACCTTACCATTATACTGTTTATTTTAGTTGCATTTTATTTACATATCACTGTTCATTTGTTTCTAGTTCTTGATTACTGCCTGCTCAGTGATATTAGTTGTACCTTGTTATTTACCTTTGATTGCATATGGACTTAGAGTTAAGGGACTACCACTAGCTTAGTGCATTGCATAAACTTTGACACTGTTGTGCCATGAGATGTGTGAGTTATGAGTAGCATATAGTCTACGAACTTGCGTGTTGGCTGATCACTGATGCATGCAGGACGTGCGTTAGGTCTAACTGTCAATAGTTGTGTGTTAGAAGACTTGACGGTTAGTAGTATTACATGGTCGTAGATGCGACATGATAGGTACATTGGGTGGGGAGAACATTTCCTTATCGTATGGGCTTCTATTGCACTTCCCTTGTAATCCGGAAGCTCCGCTGGAGATACGGGTATGAGCCTCTCAGGTTGGCCACTGTCGTTTTTCAACGTCATGCTCTCGGTCACTGGTGCCCAAGTGGGGACTATACCTGATCCCATTTACAGCCAGGGCTCATACGACGAAAGGTTTGTTCCCACTGCATGTTCACTTTAGTTTGGTTAGATTACCTTATAGTGTCTTGTCACTTTCTTTGGTTGTGGCATATTTTATATTCAGTATTATATGGCATGTTGATGTATCTTGTTACGTCCCTCTGAGGACCTGGTTATCTCGCCAGGTGTGTGCTCTTATGATCTCTGCAGGTGCTCTAGCTAAGGCCATTCCTTCATTCGTGGTGATTGCTCTTGGACTCGCCATTGCTTTCGCTTGCTAAATTCTTTCCTTGTATATTTTTCCATATTTAATTTGGTTGGTAGTAGACTTTGTCTCCGCCCAACTATTGTGTACATAACAAATTCAAAGTTACTTTTATATCATATTTATCTTTGTGGATGAGATTTAGTACCTTGGTTACTGCATTTTACAGCTTATGTATATATACGAGGGTCCATATACTTCGTATGTATACAGCTGGCATGGTTATGTCCTAGTCCTATGTATTTTGGGACTGCGGCGTTATAATGAATAATCGTGCCTCCGTACTGATGCATTGCGGGACCGTCAGTCAGGCTTGCAACGTAGACTGAACGGGCCAAAATGCAACTCAGATAGTCCCAAGTGGTGTGTAACACCAGTGACCGCACATATAAGATAGAAGCATGCTCACCTATTGTCTTATGCTGGTAGTTTGTATTATCTATGTTTTTATGAGGGACGAGCACGGCCGCGGTAAGAAATGTGATAAATCGTTATATTTTACTGTATGCTTTATTACTTCAAAGATGGCTATCGATATGAACTGAATTAATTTAGTTCTAAATAGAAAGAAAAATCTAAAGAATGCCTACCTAAACAATCAGAGTCAGTTTAGACGAGTGGGTTTGTCTCGTCCACTTAGCAGGTGTGCTAATCCCCTCCCCCAATTCCTCTAGTGCGACGGGAGCTCTAAACTAAAGCTGAAATACGGAGAGGCGTTTTAAAGCTCTTCCTAACCTGAAGTATTTTGAAGCCAATTCAATTGAAGGCTTTTGTATAAAGGGGAGAATGTATGGAACGACAAGAGTTAGTTCAGGCAGCATGTCGAGTATGTTTCTTTTGTTTTCAATCAATGTAGCTGTAACGGCATCCAATGTAATTACGACTTGCACTTTGATGCAAGCTATAAATAAAAAGCATATTTCTATCTTCCTATACTGCGCCTTATATTCTGATGTGATTTGTGAAGTTTCAGCTTGATGTTTCAATATAATAATCAACGTAACGTTCTTGCCTTGTATGAGTGCAATTCCAGACTCGTACGACATCACGCCTTAGCGAGGACGATCGATTCGGCATAATAACACCGAGGACGAACGGTTTGTCGACTCGGGGCGTGACATACTATGATTGGGATACCAAACAAACGCTCACCCAGATAGGCCTTCTCAGATAGTAGATTTAGTTAAAGATCATCAGGAATAAAGATATTTCGCTTCACTACTAAAAAATATTCATTTTACGATGGACAAATCCGTTACTAATCCGTCCCCAATTTGTATTAGCGACGGATTAGCGACTACATTTCAGCCAAAATGGTCCGTCGGTATACACCTCATCGCTAAGAGCATCCATCGCTACATAGTCGAAACATGGTCGAAGCGTCGACTAAAACGTGACGGTCAAGCGACCAAACGTTAGCAACAAATTAACGACGACCTAGCGACGGAATGTTGCAACGGCTTGGCGACTGATTCGCGATGACATATTCTGACGAATTAATGATGACCTATCGACACTTTGCCGTCAAAAGTTGAGTATCAGAAACTTTCTGATATCCAAAATAGCGATGAATTTTTTCGTCGGCAATATGTCGGTATACGTATATCAGTGAATTTATGATACACATTTTTGGCTGTGGCGACTAATTGGTGACGGATAATTCAGTCGCTAATATGTCGGTATATGCGTATCAGAGAATTTCTGATACGCAAACTAGTCGTCAATCCGACGCTAATCCGTCGCTATCTGTCGTTAACTAAGCAACCAAATTTTTTTCCAGAAGCTTAGCGAAAGAATGTTAATCGCTTCTCCGTCACCATTCGTCGCAAACTGAATTTAAGAAAATTTTTAGAAGCTTAGCGATGGAATCCCCATCATTTTGTGGTCACCATCCGTCACTAACTGGAAATTAGAAAACTTCCAGAAGCTTAGCAACGGAATATCTGTCGCTTGTTCGTCGCCTGTTGTCGCTTGTCCGTCAGTAGTCTGTCGCTAACAGGATTTTTTTCTCAAAAAAACTATGAAATCGCATTATTCCCTATTCACACAATTAGTCATTCACAATATCACAAAATATCCAATATTATCCATAATATCATTCACAATATGACACAATATCCAATATTTTCCACAACAAAATATCCAAAATAACTCAAAATTATCACACCAACTCCAAATTAAATTATCCAATATCACATAATATCATTCACAATATCACCAAATAACTCAAAATCATCCACAACAACTCCAAATTACCCAAATTGTTCAACATCCAAATACAAAAAAAACTATTATATGTTATCTTGATTGTCTGGTAGTGCCAGCTGCACTTTACGAAGATATCCCTTAACGACATGATCCGGCAGGCCATCAAATATATCATGTGTGACTCGACGTAGCTCTGTCGACAACATCATGTCAAGGAGGTGAATAATAGACGAAGCTGGTAGAAAAGCGGTAGACGGATTAAAAGAAGCACGGCCAGCGGAAGAAAGACCAGGAGCATGAGCAATAGGACCAGTAGCAAGAGCAGAAGGACCCGGAGCAGTAGAAGAACCCGGTAACTACCATAAAATCTGGGTCATCTGCTCCTGCATGGACGTTACCCGCCGTGGTTAGAGTCCTAAGCTGTGTCCTCACATCCACGTCAACCGGAGTCGCAGGAGCAGGAGGCGATGGCGGTGGAAGTCTCGAAGACGTCTGCTAGTGCAACAACGAGTCAGTGCCGTAGACACGCCCGCCTTTCCTTATTCCACTGGTAGCTTCTACGAAAATGTCATCGAAGCGAGCGGCCATGGAAGAGGACGTCTGGGCGGGCGTCTATTTGTCGATACCCTCGATAGCAGAGGCTGAACCGTCCCAGTTGCCTCACGATACTTAGCCTATCCAATGAATGTGTTTAGTTTACTATAAGTTTTCCTAAGTTATAGTCAAAATCCTAAGGCCTTACACTATTGTCACAAAAATTATAAACTAAAATACTTACAATTCTAACATAAATCTCATAAACTTAAATACTTACATGCGTCTGCTCGGCCCTTTCGTCGATGAAAGGTACCGTCCTTCTTTCTCTTGTGTGTATGCTCGAATACATCACACAAGGTGACCGAGTATGGATCTTTTTCCTCATTTGTCTCCTTTGTGGCCTACGTATGAACATTCATAGAATATAATTCACTTCGTAGATTAATAGTACTGAATAGGTAGTGAAAAATAAAGTATTTTTTGGTATCCAACCAGATCTCGAAGCATCGTTGCATGGAGTCTCGATACCCCCGTATGCGAACCCACGGCCTGTCGATTCACCTTCACCTTCCCCAATTTTGCCTTGAACGCAGGAGTGTCCATCTTTTCCATCATCTGCTGATAGAACTCGTCCCAGAGCCAACTCTTCTTTCGCCTATGGATGTGATCCTTCGTGCCCCGCAGCTTCTTTCCAGCGACTTTTTTGTAGGACTTGATGATCTCCGTCTCGCGATGGGGAGGATAACAGAACTTCAACTGACATACAAATTCCAATATCAATAATTAAAAACATGGTGGATTACATATTGTCGAGCTAAATGTACCATGAATTCGGGGGCACCTTACTAAAATTGAGGTACGGGCCATGGAAGTTTTGCCTAATAATGAGCCCTAGCTCCCTGGTAGCATCCCACGGAAGAAACCTACAAAAAAGCAATGACTGGATTATTTACTTGAATAAATGAAACAAATTTAATTAATTTACTTACAAAATACAAATTTACTTATAGCTCACCCGTAGGCCATACCTTCCGTCTGAACTCACCTGTCGGTCTCTCTGGAGGCGTCGGAGGATCCACGGGTCCACGAATGTACTCACCAGTATCCGGATGGAACTGAACCCGTGGATACTCTGGGGCCTACTGTCCAGTAACTACATGATCCGCTGGCAAAATAGACGATGTGCCGACAACATTTGGAGTCATAGGCATCGACGTATCATTGGATGGCGATGGCAAGTCGGAGATGCTTGGCTGGGTAGAACGATGGTGGGATGAGGAGGTGCCCAGGGTACTCTCTGGATCAGGCTCGATAAATAGGGTCGTATCCCGGGACATAATGCGACCACGACCACCTCCACCACGACCATGACCATAACCACCCCTACCACGATCTCGACCGCTAGTTGCCATGACTTGTAAATAGAATACATAAACATAATTAACAATGTAAAAGTATGAATAAATAGAAGACTAAACTAAAATATACTACCAGCAGGATGAGGAGTACGACCACGCCGTAAACCAAGACTAGGAGTGCCATTTGCAAAAAATTCATACAATAAGTAGATGAATCAAACAACGAAAGCATGATATGAAATAAGAATGTAGAAGTTAAAACTGAATAAGTATACTGCAGTAAATTCACTAAGTTAGTTGGAAATAGTGGTATTATATACCGATATTTAATCTAATCATCGTCATCGTCTTTGTCCTCGTCCTCGGCCGTATCATCGTCTTCGTCCTTATCATTATCCTCATCCTCATCTTTGACTTAATCTGTATCCTCATCCTCATCTTCATCCTCATCAAGTTTTTCTTCTTCTTCTTCTTCTTCTTCTTCTTCTTCTTCTTCTTCTTCAGCCTCAATACTTGGGACAAGATGCCTCCTTCTCCCCTGGTTGATGGCTAAGTCGTGTATTAACCTCTTCCTTTCCTCTATTTTCTTCAATAATATCTTCAACATCCATGGTATCCGATTGTTGTCCCAAGTATTACGGCTTTTCGACCTGGTCCTCTTCGTATGCTGGATCTCCAACGTTGAATGTGTTTCTAGCTTTAATCTTGCATACTGCCCACCAGTCAAATCGATCTCTATGATGCCTTGGGTAGCTTGTATTGTATACTTGAACAGCCTGACTTGCTATCGCAAATGTGTCGGACCCTCTGTATCTCCTGTGATGATTTATATCGACGAATCCAAATTTTTTATCGATTCTCCATCTGATATTTGGTATTGTATAGAATCACTCACATTTAAACATCACAATATACATATGATATGGGGCAGGATATTATAAATCTACAATATCCTGAAGTACTCCATAATAGTCAAACTCCGGTTCGTCATCATAGATGGTGCCTCTTATGAAAACACCAGAATCTTTTATACTGAAGCCGTCATTGAGAAATTCGATTATAGCATTCTGAGTTTCCTTAAACTTGAAGCCATTAACGACATAGACTGGCCAAGTCTTTGCTTTCTTAATCGGTCCCAATGACAAATAACGAAGGCTCTTATTTGTGAGGGTTGTTTCAGGCAATAAAACCTGTAAACATATATTAAGAACTGAAATATTTTAGCTGCATATATTTTAATGGTAGCCACATAACATATTATCTTAGTACGTATTTTCCAAACCATGATGGAAAGTTACAGTCAACCTCTCTTTGAAGTCCCTCTTCAGTAATATCGGGTGTCCTCATTTTAACTTCATCTCTAAATACACTGATAGAGTGTAAAAATGTGTGAGTATATTTCTTTCACCAAATTAGAGATTATATCGAGTGTAAGTGTAGTCACTTACTTCTCCTCACTTCGTGTATGTCACAATTTAACAAGACATATCGGTGAGCTGCATCAAACTCATCGTCACCAAACCACCTTTGTTACTAGCCCCAATAGGCTTGTCCCTGACATTGAATATGCCTCTATCCTCAATGTCTTCGTCATTCCTTTCAGGTCTATTTTGATTTGTCCGGAAATGAGCATCGAAATAAATGGAGCAGAAGTTTGATACCTCCTCGATAAGATATGCTTCGTATATCGAAGCCTCTATATGAGCCTTATTGCCAACTTTTTTCTTTAGATGGTGTAGGTACCTAGAGAGACAAATTATCTTGAATTAATAATGAATTGTAAAATCCATTTAATTTATATCGATGTTTGTTTACCTTTCAAACAGGTACATCTATCGATAATGAACAGATGCATCGATATGGGCTTCATATGCTAGATGAATCTGTAGATGCTTCATGCTGTCGAAGGAGCCCGGTGGAAATACTTTCTCTAATTTACAAATTGTTGAGACAATCTTCTCCTCAAGTTCAACCATATGTTACACTATCATCTTAGTTGAACAAATATCCCTGAAGAATGTAGATAGCTCGGCCAACGGAACCCATACAGCAGAAGGCAACAACTCTCTCAAAGCAATGGACAGTAATCTTTCCATAAACACGTGGCAGTCGTGACTCTTCATTCCTATTAGCTTGTATTCATTGAGATCAACACATCTAGACAAATTCAATACATAGCCGTCGAAAATCTTAAAATAGATATCCACTTGCAGATTATTAATCGATCTTCCTTGCTCAATGTGTATTGCGCTATCGGCTTAGTTAGTTGTCCACCAGCTTCCCTTTGTATCAAGTTTAGATGAGGACGCTTGCATATCTTGGCTATGTCTTGTCTTGTTTTTGGATTGTCCTTCGTCTTTCTTTTAATATATATAATGGTATTGAAGACATTATCGAACACATTCTTTTCGATATGCATAACATCAAGATTAAGTCTTATAAGATTATCTTTCCAATTGGACAAGTCCCAGAAGATACTCTGCTTTGTCTAGTTATGGCTATGTCCGAACCCCTCAACACGATTGTTCGATATTGGAACTTTCATTATGGTGGACAAATCCTTTACATCTTCCCAAATATCGTATCCCGATAATCTGGAAGGCTGATGAGAAAATTCTTGCTTTCTAGCTCTAAACGCGTCCTTATTCTTTCTCCAAGGATGAATCGCTGGCAAAAATTGACAGTGACAGTCAATGAAAGAAGTTTCTCCTCCATGCTTAAGGCAGAATGCCTTACTATATTTCATGCATATCGGACAAGACATAGTGTCGTGCATACTCTATCCTGAAAGTATACCGTATGCTGGAAAATTATTGATTGTCCACATCAGTCAAGCTCTCATCTAAAAGCTCTGCTTCATGGAAATATCGTAGTCGTGATGCCGATCTTCCACAGTTGTTTCGGCTCATCCACCAACGGCTGTAAATATATATATCGATGTTCTTCATCAGATTCTTGGTACCAGGTATGATAGCTGTCAAGAACATATAAGGAGTCTTCATACACATCCATGATGGTAGATTGTAAGGGGTAAGAATGACCAGCCAGCTGAAGTATTGAGTTTCCGAATGCCCGAAAGGTACAAAGCCATCAGAACATAATGCCAAACGTACATTTCTAGGCTCTGCAGCAAAATCTGGATAACACAAATCAAAATGCATCCACGCCTCTCCATCCGAAGAAAGTGACAATTCTCTATCATCCTTTTTGCGTTCCTCGCTGTGCCACGTTATGTGTTCTTCTGTGTTCAGTGACATATATATCCTCTACAAATGCTTCGTGATCAACAAGTAATGCATATACTTGTAAGGACGTTGTTTTCAAGTTGACTTTTCTTTTCTCCGAACTGGCTTGTAACGATCCGTATTACAAAAACTGCATCTTTCTATGTCCTCGTTCTCCTTGTAATACAACATGTATCCGTTGCGACAACAATCTATCTTTACGTTCTCCAGTGCCAGCTGTCGGACCAACATTTTTGATTTGTAGAATTTTTTTGGAAGCTCTTTCGATTCCTTTGGTAACACCTCCTTGATTAGTTGTATGATCCGATTATAACAAATTTGCGTCAAGTTAAAGTCAAACTTTATGTTCAACAACCGCATCCTCACTGAGGTACGGAATAAGTCTCACAACCAGGATATAGAAGAGTATCTGCATCCCGAAACGTATCATAGAACTCCTTTGCCTCAGGATTTGGACCCTCTGAATCAAAATGGGGCCCTGCCGTATCGTACACTGTCTCTCATGCAAGGTTTTGCAGGTCTCCATAATCAACAGAGCATACGTCGTCTTCGATGGCAAAATATACATTGCAGCATCCTCATCAAAAGCAGAAGTAGGATTGTCCACAACAAACAAAGCCTGTCTTTCTGCATATAGTTTACCTTGCGATGACTACAGGCCGTAATCACGTACGAAACCCTTACGGGTCAAATGATTTCTCACAATCACTACTTTTTCATAACTTCTATTGCGACAACTATCCACGTGGACACTTGATTTTGTTACCTTCTATGTACTGAGCTTTGCTCATGGCATACTGAAGAAACACTTCCACGCTTGCCTTGAAAGCGTCACTGACACCAATTCTGCTCTCGTGTTGCCGTTTGTACATCCATGTACGATCAACGAAGTAACGATGCATCACAGATTGGATGTAAAAATCTGTATAGTAAGACAAAGTAAACAGAATTGTAATTAAGAATAGTCCGATACCGCCCCTCTCTCCGTCGCTCTACTTCCACTGCTTCTCAAGAAGGCTCCCTCTCTGACCCCCTCTAATTCCCTACTTCTCATTCGACTCTCTCAGCCTTCTAATCCGCATCATATGATATCCATCTCAACCAAAGCCTAGAGAAGAGTGCGAAAATATTAATATTAACCAAGGTTCACAGTATCGGTATCAAAATCAATATCATTTACGGTTGATATACCATGAATCTTATGGATTCCTCCACCAGAACAAAATATAAAACCAAACATGAAGCAGAGCTTCATATTCAAAACATTAGAAGTAAAAAGTTTTCGATTGGTGGTAGGGCGAGCCAAAATCCTTTGACGAGTCTGCCAAATGATTCTGGATAGCCCTACCACAAATCGAAAACTTTTTACTTTTGATGTTTTGAATATGAAGCTCTGCTACACGTTTGGTTTTATATTTTGTTCTGTTGGAGGAAGCTATGAGATTCATGGTATATCAACCATAAATGATACAGATTCCGATACCGATACTGTGAACCTTGGTTAATATTAATATTTTCACACTCTTCTCTAGGCTTTGGTTGAGGTGGATATCATATGATGCGGAATAGGAGGCCACATGACCCGAATGAGAAGAAGGGGAGTAGGGTGTATACACTCTATGTTCTAAACCCCAAACTTAACAATTATCCAATTTCTAAAATATCTTATATACTACTAGGATACTCACTCTATACACTTTAGGCACTATGATATACTACTAGGATACTCACTCTATACACTCTTACCTATGCAAGCCTTTAGAGGCAATTAGCGTTATACTAGATTTCCAAAAAAATTCTATTACTCTGATAGTACCAAAAGACATGGCATAAGTAAATTTAATTTCCAGAGAAGGGCTCACATGTACACTTGATTTCAGGCTAACACAGAAAATTAACATAAGAGATAATAATATCTCTGTTGTCATGTTTTTCTTGTGAGCCCACAAGGAAAACTTGACCTCCGAGTGTCCAAGCTAGCACTTACCTAGCTAGTACTGAGATATCTTATATCATTCTAGGATACTCACTCTATATACTCTAGGTATTACGATACTCCTAATTAGTATCAAAATATAATTATAGATACATATATACTTAGATGGATACGTATGTTTTACACCCAATACTCATAGGAATAGTCCGATATACCGATTCCATACTGATACCGACCCTAACCCTAACCCAATTAAAGCACACCCAAACCCGACCTCGACCTCGATCCTCACAAGAATAGTCCGATATACCGATTCCGATACGATACCGACCCTAATCCTAACCCTAACCCAATTAAAGCACACACAAACCCAACCTCGACCAAAAACTCGACCTCGACCAAGAACCCGACCCCGACTATATAAACCCTAATGTATATAAAAAGAAGGAGAGCAAGAGAGAGAGAGAGTACCTGAGAGAGTACCTGAGAGAGATTAAAGGGCACGTCGGATGGCAGGGGCTTGTCGGACGGTGGGGGTCGGACGGCGGGGAAAGGACGGTGGGAGTCGGACGGCGGAGGTCGGATGACAGGGGTCAGACAGTGGGGGCACAAGAGAGAAGAAGAGAGGAGAAAGAGTTTGGGGGAAGTAGAAAATATCCCGATCGGTTCGAATTATTTAAGTTAGGGCACAACATATTAGCGACAGACCGACGGCAAAAATATCCGTCTCTAGGTAGTCACCGATTAGCGACGACAAAATTCGTCGCTAATATGTCGCCTATGCTAAACGCGAATGTCTAGACAAATGGTCGACAACTTAGTGACCACTTTGTGATGGCTCTCATTTAGCGACAAAAATTTCTTCCGTCGCTAGGTTGTCACTATGTTTGGCGCCACTTTCTCACGTGTTCCCCGCTAAATACTGACAGATTTGCGATGGATTAGCAACGACCATTTATATTATCGCTAATTTACCGACGACAAAGTGACAACTTTTCGATAATTTTTTGCAATGATAATTGATCAAATTTTTATGTTCATAATCGACGATATTTTTTCAACTGTCCGTCGCTCTTCTGTCGCTATCAGCGACGAAATTTTTTGTCGCTAAAAGTTTGTCGCCAATGTCCTAGTGCTTGTCAAATAACTCAACCCTATCACTAGATGTCATCTCAGCAGGAAGCATTGTTCTGGGATAATCTCATCTCAGCACCCAAGTTCTCAACCTTGTGAGAGAGGAACATGATGGCTACGGTGAAGGTTGTTGGTTGCGGTGAACGACGGTGATGACGACGGTACTGATGTCATGCCCCAGTCCCAAAATATACGAGACCGAGCCACGTGGCATTGGCCAGCTACATTTTCAACCAAACTTTAGTCTGACTAGAATACGTATAAGCTATTCAAAATGGTGTAACTATCACTATATCAACTCTATATCTTAATCCAAGTAACAGATCAAACATAAGAAAATGAAATATAAAAACTAATCTGCAGCCCAACAATCATACTTGCCCGAATAAACACGAAAAGATAACATGAATCTATAATTACTAGGCTACTAAGAAAATACAAATAACAGTAAATAAAACATATAACTCTGAAAGATTTAATACCTGTAATGAAATGAATACCATCAACAATCCAGCAAAACGCTCAACAGAACATACTCAGCCAACCTGAAAGGAAATCAGGTCCTCAGCGGGATACAAAAAGGTACATAATATGTAAGCCAGATGTAAACAATGCTAGAAATGTTCGTATGGAAACTGCATTGAGACATGATAAACTAGACAACAACCATTATATGTGATACGCTACTTTTGAGAACAAGTTCGATATGTGGGCTTTCAAAATATAAAATTCGTAGCTCGATATAGAGACTCAACTGGATGCAAAATCAGTAGCTCCGATATATAGACTCAATGGTGTATATGAAACAGTGTATGCATAATAGCCCAAGCATCTAGTAGTTGTCCTCTCCTTCCATGAGACCGTACGAGTCAAATCTACGACTCGTATGATCTGATCCTCTAATAGTAATGGTCGACCATAATAGTAAAGTAATTGTAACAAAATGATGGTTATGGATTAAAACAGGTTCTGGACTTTCGGGCAACTTTGGAATACAAGGAGTCTAGAAAAATAAAAGTGTACAACAGTGGCCTATGGTACAAGTGTATCTTGGTTGTGTCACGACCCGCATCCGTTTTCCGGGATGCAAGTTCGTGCGCAAGCCAGCTACATATCAAACGGACTATATCCCAACTCGAATACGTATATATTATCCAGAATAGGATATTACGTCTAATATGGTAAACTAAACTATATCTCAATCCACAAGAAGAATATAAAACAAGAATGGACATTTTGGATCATGGTCTGCATCCCACTAGCATATATGTCTGATTAGACTCCAAAAAATAACAAAGTCTATAAAACAAGGCTAACAAGAAGAATTTATCATGATAAGGAATATAAAGCACAAGAGGATAACAAAGTAATATCATTACCAAATACATGAATCATGTAGATGTAATCAACTACCATCATGATCACTAGCTAACTCCGTGCAATCAACTACCTGAAGAGAGCATCAGGTCCTCAGGGAACTAGCAAGATACATAAAACATTTCTATCTAATAGTTTATCATGCATAAGAAAATCTAGGATATAAGCTAAAAAGACTAAGCAATAACGATGCATAGATATGTGAATAACTATGCATAAATGAACTGCTGGAAGAAAACTGGTGAACAAGAGATCAAAGGATACCAAACTCTCACCCCGAGTGTGGACTCGTAGGTTTGAACAAA
>JANAVB010025794.1:6748482-6825982 GCA_029216955.1 Iris pallida | reverse complement strand
TGACAGAGTATTACTTGACTCAAAATGGTGGGATTGGGCCCCTCTCTCGACGTCCATGCATTTAAATAGATCGGAATCGGGCCATGCTCCTAAATTGCTATCTCTTGACAGCGAGAAGCCTTCGTCGCCTCGGCCATTTCGGTTTCTACATTTTTAGAAAGATCATGATACTTTTCTCTCGGTGGTGGAGTCAGCCTGGATGTCTGTTGATCATGTTAATGCTCTCGTACCTATTGGTCTTTGACTTGGGGCTACGAAAAGAGCTCTCTCTTCCTGGAGTCGGGCTACATTTGGAGACATCTTTCAAGAAATGAAGAAAGCTGAAGACGCGGTGACTGCGATTGAAACGGAGTATGAAGCCAACCCTTCTCTTCGTCCTCAATGGCTGTTAGCCCGAGCTCAATTGAAGTAGTGACTTCGTATCGAAGATGCTTACTGGAAGCAAAAAGCAAGAGTTAAATGGGATGAGGCAGGCGGTCGCAATACGAAGTTCTATCATTCATGGTTTTCCTCCAAATGCAATCGTCTACATATCTATCATATTTTATTGGCTACTGGCTCGACTCTCTCCTCCCTGCAAGACATTCAGCTAGAGGCCAACGATCATAACAGTAAGGTATTTTCATCCCCTCATTTTGCTCTAGATGATGGATACCTTGATCATATTCCTAGTCTTATTTCTAAAGAGGATAATGATTCGTTGATTGCTAAACCATCTATGGAGGAATTATTTGCTACTGTCAAGAGCATGGTTCCTAGTAGTTCGTCGGGTCCTGACGGATTTACTGGATCCTTTTTCATAGCCTGTTGGCCAATCATCTGTAACGATATACTTGAGGCAGTATGCTTATTCATTGACGGATTTGCTCTACCAAGATCTATCACAAGTACATTTTTGCTTCCTATTCCTAAATCCAAACATCCCAAAGCGCTTCATGACTATCGTCCGATCAGTTTGTGCAATTTTTTCAACAAAATTATATCTAAATTATTGGCACGAAGATTGGTAGATATTCTTCCTCGGATCATATCTCCGGAACAAAGTGGGTTTGTTCGTGGGAGAGAGATTGTTGACAATATCACTATGGCTCAAGAAATAATTGCAGTTATTGATCATAAATATTGGGGAGGCAATATGGCTATTAAGATTGACATGAGCAAGGCTTATGATCGGGTGAGTTGGGCATTCCTCTTGAAGGTTATGAAGCAATTTGGATTTTGTAATAAATGGACGACCATGATTCTGCATTTTGTAGATAATATTTGGTTCTCCACTCTGATAAATAGAAGGTCGTCGGGAGTTTTTCATGGCCAATGTGGTATTCGACAAGGGGATCTGATCTCTCCTGCATTGTTTATCATAGCTGCTGAAGCATTGAGTAGGAGTCTTATTCAGTTGAATTCTGCGAATAGCTTTTCTGGTTATTATTCACCAAGAGGCTGCCCTCGAGTCTCACATTTAGCATATGCAGATGATGTGCTCATATTCTCTGGCGCAGACAAACGCTTGGTCCAGCTACTTATGCAAGCTATTAGCAAGTATGAAGCCAATTCGGGTCAGCTTGTTAATGTTGCAAAATCGGCCATGATTTTATCTGCTAAAATTTCACAGGACAAAGCATTAGAGCTGCATCATATGACTGGATTTCAACTTCAACAGGGTTCATTGGTATATTTGGGATGTCCTATTATGGTTGGTCGAAGGAATGCTTCGATGTATGATTAATTGATAGGCAAAATCCAGGCTCGAATTTCTAGCTGGAATAATAAGCTCATATCTTATGGCGGCAGGTTAGTTCTTATCAGGGATGTGCTTTCCTCTATTCCTGTCCATTGTTTATCGGCTTGTAATCCCCCTATAGCTGTCCTTAATCGTGTCGAGAGCATGCTTGACAGCTTCTTATGGGGTTCGAAAGATGGAATGCCCAAGCGGTCATGGCTCTGTTGGGAGCGTGTTGCTCGAACAACTGTTGAAGGAGGACTTGGGGTTCGTAGATTGGGGGATGTTTTGGATGCCATGACTGAGATCGTCAAACTCGCTATGGGCAGGGTTTATAAAGGCCAAATATTGTGCTTATTCTCATCCTCAATAAGTGGAGATCACTTCGGCAGCTTCACATGTTTGGAAACGTCTTCTACGAGGTCGACAATTAGGAGATGAATTCATTCATGAAGATGATCAAGGTAATGTTGCTTGGCTCCCACACCCAACACGAAAGTTCTCGATCACTTCGGCTTGGGATCAGATCCGTGCCCATCACCCTCAACAGGATTATTTCAAGAACATTTGGAACAAATGTATGCCTTCTAAATGGTCTTTCTTGTTATGGAGAATCCTCTTAAATAAATTACCAACAGATGACAATGTTCAGAAGCTTGGTTTCTCGTTGGCCTCATCATGTCACTGATGTTCCATTCCGAATGGAGAGTCTGTCATCCATATTTTCGGAGAAGGGGATTTAGCAACTACTGTGTGGAGTTATTTTCAAGTAATGCTTGGAGTCAGGGCTAGCAGGCTGGATATGTTACAGAGATTCCAATGTTGGTGGCAGAAGAGACAGAAGTATGTTAAGCAAGTAGTGGTGGGTGTGATATATTGGGTGTTGTGGAAAAACTGCAACAAGTTTCGGTATGAAGCTTACTCCTATTCTTCTGCACAATTGATTGCTGAAGTTAAACGTCAGGTGAAGAAGACGATGATTCGTTGCTCGCATGTTGAGCTTACTTTCTTGTAGCCAGTTCCTTTGCTATCTTTGTTTTCATGTACTTTTGATGATGGAATAAAGATTTGGTTTTAAAATATATATACACACACACACATATATATATATTTTAGCTATATATATATATATATATATATTAAAATATATATATATATATATATTATAACAACCCAATTTATTCATGTAGGCCGAAAAGGCCGAACCATTACAAGTATACCGAAAGACGCAAAATGTCGAAGCCTATACACGTATACTGACAAAAGAAGAGGCAAACGCTAAACAAAATGGCTAAGCGAGGAAAGGATAGAGGTCCAGAAAGTTGTCTGATCGTGCATACATAGGGCTCTTCGTTTGTGGCACTGGCGCATGGTCTCCCATGTCAGTTGGTTGGCATTGTACTGGTGGCCTTCGTATCTGGCCTTGTTCTAATTTTTCTATATCACCCAAGCGGCAGCTGCCACGACGATTTGGTGACCATGGGTTGCGTATCCCCAGGTCGCCATTAGCTGGTGGAAATTATCGCCCCAGATGGCAGAATGCATCGCTGGAAAAGAGTTCTCCAAACCTGGACCGAAAGGTCCCCTTGTCTGAGGATGTGGTTGACTGTTTCTGCTTGACGGTCTGAGCAGAATGTGCATGCTAAAGCGAGGCGGAAGCCAATTGTGCTGAGAGTGTTGTCGGTGGGGAGGATATTGCGAAGGGCACGCTAGATAAGGAATGACCACTTCTTAGGGATACATGTCTGTAAGAAAGAAGTGATGGTAGGAGACGGGTTCGCGGTGCCAAGGATGACTCTTCTGGCTGATTTGATCGTGAATGCGCCTCTATAGTTGGGCGTCCACTCCAGCTCGTCTGCGTCCTGCTTGATTCTCAAATCATAACGGCGAATGTAATCGACCGCCTCTGGGCCAGCCCATAATCAGACTTTGTCCTAATTCCAGGTGTTATTACGAGGGTCCCACATGTCCTTGATCGAGTTGTTCCTAGGAACCACAGAATTGTTGGGGATCATGGTGTCGCCAACCCAGCGCTTCCAAAATGGCGACACCTCGCCAATTTCCACCCTAAGGCGAATCGCTGGTTCTATGAGTGATCGCCCGATGAGAATGCACCTCCAGCTGTGGATGTTCTGCTGTTAGCGATGGCCGTAGACGGGTGAATATGCTTGAAGTATCTGGCCTTCATGAACCTGGCCCACATGTTCTGGCTCGTGCGCAGCGACCACCATAATTTTATGGAGAAAGAAATGACGATGTGGGAAAGTTTAGTGAAGCCTAGTCCTCCCTCCCCGGTGGAACGAGCCATAGTGTCCCAACTGGCCCAATGGTGCTTGTCGTGTCCTCCGCTGTGGCCCCAAAGAAAGTTGCTGAAGATACTTTCAATGTAGGATAGGACTTTCTTGGGGGGAGCACGCAACGAGAGTATAGATGGAAATGGAGGTGAGGACGTGGTTGACAAGGATAATCTTGCCTCCCGGGGATAGAGTAGCATTGTGCCAGCCCTCGACCTTTTTTCTGATGTGATTGATCAGGGATTCGAAAATCCCGGCGTTAGATCTTCCATACATGAGGGGGCACACGAGGTAGTGGAATGGAGGATGCCTGATGGAGAATGATATGGTGGTTGATATGCTAGATATTTGCTCTCTCTTAATATTGTGGTAGGTGTAGATAACACTTTTATCTTAGTTGATCTTCAGCCCGAAACATCCCTCGTATCAGAGGAGCGTGTTGTGGACGACTTCTACCGTTTCGGCATCTCCAGAGAAGAATATAAGGATATCGTCCGCGAATGCTAGATCGGTAATGATGGAGCAGTCGCTAGCCGTATGGTAGTGCTGGATGTTGGGGGCTCTCGCCATCTTATTAAGGTTTCTGCTCAATGCATCCGTCGTAATGATGAAGATGGTAGACAAAAGAGGATTATATTGCCTAACCTTCTACTGGATTTGAAGAAATCGTCTGCTTGGCCATTAATAACCATGGAGAACCATGAGTTGCTGATTGATCTCCACACGATGTTGGTCCAAGTTTCAGAGATATCGAAGGCTCTGAAGACCCATATCATAAATTTTTAGTCCAATCTGTCGTACGCTTTCTCCATATCCAATTTGATAGCTATGTTGCCTCCTCTTGCGGGAAGCTTCATACAGGTGACTAACTCTTGAGCCAACATGATGTTGTCTTAGATATTTCTTCCCCTAATAAAACCGCTCTGCTCCTCTGAGATGATTTTGGGAAGAAGGCCTGCCATGCGGGAGGCAATGACCATGGATATGATCTTGTTGGAGAAGGTACAGAGACTAATTGGCTAAAAGTTGCAGAAGGTCTCCGGGTTGTCTTTCTTCGGGATGAGGATTAGGTTGGTACTCGAGATGGCTCTGGGATAAGTGGCTCCCTGTAGGAAGGCGGTGACCGCATTGTGGATGTCAACCTTGATGATGTCCCAGCATTTACGAAAGAAAGTCCCTGAAAATTCGTCTGGCCCGAGGGCACTGTATGCGTCGAAGGCCCACACGGCTTCTTTCACCTCCGCCTCATAAGGGGGCTGGTCGAGCTGAATGTTGTTCGTGTCGCTGATGATACTGGGGATCTCGCCTAGGAAAATGGTGTCTTTGAGGATCGTTTTCTTGGAAAAAAAGTTTGGAGTAGAACTTCGCTGCCTCTGCTTGAATGCCCTTTTGATCGTTGATACTTGTACCATTATCAGTGGCAATCTGATGGAGAGTGAGATTTTGTTTGCGTCCGTTCACACAGGCGTGGAAGAAGCTCGAGATTTTGTCCCCTTCGTTGTCCTATTTGATCCTAGCTTTCTGCTTCCAGAATTTGGTCTCAATTTTTAGCCTGAATTTGAGGATGGCTTTGGTGAGATTAAGAGCCTGTCTGGAATCTGGCGAACAGTCAGTCATGTATCTGGCTTCGGCCCGGGTCACATCATTCTCTGCCTGACGAATGGCTTAGAAGATATCTCCATAAGCTTGTTTGCTCCAAGCGGCTAGAGCTTTCCTTGTTGCCTGGAGCTTGTAGGCAATCCATTGGAGGGGATCTAGAAAGTTGGTGTTGTTCCAAGCATCCGAGACTACCTCCCAGAATTGGGGGTGGTTGGTCCTGAAATCCTGGAAACGGAAGCTCTTTCTGACCTAGTTGGTAATGTTAGTGATACCTACCATCAGAGGGGCGTGATTGGATTCAGTGGCATTAAGGTGAGATAGGTTGGAAGTAGTACCCATACCCAGCCAGTGGACGTTCGTTAATGCCCTATCGAGGTGGGAGAGTTGCCGACGATGTCCTTCCTGCATGTTACACCAGGTGAATGGGTTGTCGGTAAACGGTAGGGGAATGAGGTGAGAGTTGAAGATGAAGTTGTTGAAGTCTTGCATGGCGGAGAGGGGGGGGGGAGGATGGCCTCCGAGCTTCTCTTCTCTGCAAGTAATAGCGTTGAAGTCCCCTATGCAAAGCCAAAGTAGGTTTTGATTGTGGTGGTTGGTGTCTTGGAGGTCGTTCCAAAGCTGTCTGCGTTCCGCAATGTCACAGCTGCCGTGGACTGCAGAAAGGATGGCACATTTGGGAATATGGGGATGTTCAATCCAGCAAGAAAGGGCTTGCCTGGTGTCACGCCCCGCTCCCGAATAATCGGGTACGGGTTGATGCATGCCCGGCCTACACTGTCGTTGACAGCGGTAGTGAGCTGTTTAGTCATCAAATACAAGAGTACCTCATCACATCATCTAATCACGGAATCTATACTAACCATCACAGCAATCCACTATAAAATTATTACAACTTATAAATGAATGTCCATGTACAAAATCGGTAAAAGATAAATGATACCACAACAGGTAATCAAATACACTCAATAAATCCCTATACATGAAACTAGATACATCAATATCAAGTTAGCTCCAATGCCATCCATGAAAGATAATCTATGATCCATCTCAACTATAATCAACAATCTAGTCAGGAAAGGATCAAAGTACAATGTAACTCAATAAAACTCACCACAGAGATCAATGGAACGGTATATCAAAATATAACTGAAAGACAGAAAACAAGATGAGTATAAAATATGCACTAGCTATGTGTACATGTGCAATTGGATGTTATCAACATGTGGGGACTAATATGTAATCAGGCATATAAAATATGCTATCAGTCAATATATAATCAGGCATGTCTGACGACAATGCTATCAGTCACGCAATAATTAGGCATGTCTGACAACAATACTATCAGTCACGCACGAAATGGACTCAGGCATATGGAGTATGCTATTATGCAATATTTGTCCAATATTAGTCAATCACATGTCTCTAGAATGTCCCCCACCTAACACGAGAACAATGCAAGCAATCAATCGAGAACAAGTGAAATAAATGATACGATAACAAGTGTGAGTGAAATGCATGCAATAATGGTAATACTGAGTACATGTACTTGCCATGATTTCGAGGTCTTGTCCAAGTCTTCTTAGATCACCTAGAATATAGGAAGATAGTTTTAGAATCATATACTAAGGGTTTTCCTAATGCAATGATCCAAGAATACTAAATTAAAGAACTTACCCTTCTTGCACAAAATACCTCCCTAATATATAATACTAACCAAAATACTAAGACCCTTACTAACTCACCTATCAACCAATGTCCAAGCTTGGGTCCGGACCAACCTATGTCAAAGAATAGTGGTCCAAAACCTTCTAATCAATCGTCCATATCCATCTTACTAATTTAGATGTTAGCCTAATCCTTAGAATTATTTGGAAATCTAAAATAGGACCCAAGCCATACTAACCTTAACTAGTACCAACGGCTACTCCACAGTAGCCTGCTGTCCTAATCAACAACAAATAGGAATCAAGGCTTAGAAGCCCACTATCAATTCTCCCCACACAACTAATACTTAAATTCTTTATTCAACCGTAAGCCCAATAACAAACACAAGCCCAACTCAATTCCGAAATACCTAACTACCCATATTGTTCACCAAAACTCAATTAATTCTATTACAATTGTAATCTAACCTAGCACTAACGGTCTGAACTTCGAATCTATTCCCAAACTCATCCCTGTAATATAGCTGCTCTCTCTAACATCAAGAACTATCTCCTGGCAATACTAAGACCCTTACTAACTCACCTATCAACCAATGTCCAAGCTTGGGTCTAAACCAACCTATGTCAAAGAATAGTGGTCCAAAACCTTCTAATCAATCGGCCATATCCATCTCACTAATTCAGATGTTAGCCAAATCCTTAGAATCATTTGGAAATCCAAAATAGGACCCAAGCCATACTAACCTTAATTAGTACCAACGGCTACTCCACAGTAGCCTGCTGTCCTAATCAGCAACATATAGGAATCAAGGCTTAGAAGCCCACTATCAATTCTCCTCGCACAACTAATACTTAAATTCTTCATTCAATCGTAAGCCCAATAACAGACCCAAGCCCAACTCCTGAAATCCCTAACTAATCATATTGTTCACCAAAACTCAATTAATTCTAATACAATTGCAATCTAACCTAGCTCTAACGGTTTAAACTTCGAATCTATTCCCAAACTCATCCCTTAAATATAGCTGCTATCTCTAACACCAAGAACTATCTCCTGGCACTTGTCCTAATGATACCCATCTGTGTCTTGTGACACCCAACTGGACACGTGACACAGAGTCGAGTCCACTGCTCTACACGATAGCTGCACCATACGAATACACCACACGAATACGTCCGCTCAACACAAGTAAGAATCAAGTACAGAAGCAGACCTGTGCTCGAGATAGGTTGTTTACGTCTCCAGGAGTCGATACAGTAGTCCCCGTGTCCAAATCTTCTACAGAGCTCTGGTTCAGGCAATTCGTCAAATAGGTGGTGTGCGGGAAAAGAAAGAAGGATTATGAGTTCAATTCGAATTGAATCAACTCCATAGTTATAGAAAATACACAAGATTAATCAAGAACTCACCCCACGAGTTCTCACCAAACCAAAAATCTACAGAGTCACACAACGTTCAAACGAGGCTGCCAAGAAAGTAATCCAAAAACTCAAAACCATTCCAAGAATATTAGCAAGAAGAGGAAGAACAGAGAAGAAACTTACCAAAGCTGACTCGAAGATCCATCGATCGATCGTTGCTCAAGAGAGAAGTCGATCTCGATTACGTCTTAGCCGTCCTCACTGCACAGCAGTGATTTGAAGCTCCAACGCCATGGCCAGAGCTCGAGGAAGAAGAAGCGAAGGAAGAACATGAAAGCTCAGTGAAGAAAATGGCAGGGCTTCGCCGCAGTGGAGAGTGATGAAGAATGAGGGGTCTTGGGGTCAATTTATAGGCGGGGAAAGCTTGGGCAGGCGGTTGGGTGGTCAGCGGGCAGGTGGCGAAGCAGTTGGGCGGGCAGCGGCGGAGTAGTGGAGACAGTTAGGCTGTTGGGGGAGAAGCTTCTGGAGGGGGCTGGAGTCTTCTCGGTGTCGCCGTCCCCTTCGTCGTCGTCGTCGTCGGTTCCCAGCTGCATCAGTAACAGAGGAGGAAAAGTAATGGAGAAGAGGATGTTTGAAAATAACAGGTATATAGTTTAAAATGGATCCGGGTTAGGTTTAATGGATATTGGGTAGAGAAATTAGATCCGCGCCTCATTAGATGGTTGGGCCAGGCTTGGCTTTTAGAGTTGGGTCGGCTGCTGAATAGAAGCCCATGAATTTGGGCTGAAAGATTAAAGGAAAAATTCAATAGGTTTAATAAATTACTAAATGGAAAAATAATTTATAAAATAAATAATTAGTGAAAAATTATTAAGTCAATCAAATTATTGTAAAATACCTTAATTATAAGGATTTTTAGAAAATACCAACAACCATTAATAATAATTAATGATTAGTTAAGAGATAAAAAAATTTAATTCTTAAATTACTTTTAATAAAATCATAGAAAAAACTCAAATTTATTTATTTAGAAAGTAGAGTTACAAATCTTTCCTCCTTGAAAAATTTTGTCCTAAAAATTTCAAATGGCACGATTAGGCACGATTAAGAGCAACAAATCGGCCCGATTCAAGCGGTACATAGTGATAGTCAGAAATCATGATTCAAAGGATAATAGTCTCAATAGTATCCGACAATCATACATATCTGGAGTCACTTTCCCTACAGTTCCTACCCCGCCAGTATGCATCTTGCTGCAGTGAACCTTCGGTTCCATGGTCCCGACAATGATATATTACCAAAATACTCTGTCAACTTTATCCGATATAGAAAACATTATGAATTTAGGACTTAGTCTTAATAATACCCGAAGCCTATAACTACCTATAATTACTTTAACTTAGAGTCTATGCCTCGCCAGTGTGTAGCTGGCTGCAATGAACTTTCAGTTTCCATAATTCAGGTAAATGACTGCAGTACAATTCTGCCACGTCATAGTAGGCCATCGAATATTTCTCAACTTTATCCAGAAGAATTTCCAAAGAGTTTATGAAGAATCACAATGAATTCTTTTAACAGTTAAAGTCATGATAGGAAGTGAACAAGTAGTTTTATTAGGTACTAAGGGACAACAAGGATCAAACAAGCGGCCAATATGAAATAATACAGAGACTTTAGAAACAAGTCTTGAATATGAAACAACAAGGAAAGTCTAGAAAGAATCACAAAGGAAATGATGACCCACGGTGTGCTCTAGCTATGCGAGAATGCCTCCAGTCTCTAGTCCTCGTCCGCAATCGGAATAGCCTCTGGTCCTTCCTCTGTCATAAGGTAGACACGTCCCTCTGGCTGTGGAAGTCCCGAAGATCCTGTTGTCGTACGAGCAATGGTGCACTCTCTAGCCTGATGATTAGTTGCACCACATATGAGGTACTGTCTAAGTCTTTTCCTACACACCTGCCAGGTATGGCCCATTTTCTGACATAATCCACAAGACTGCTGAACTGGTTGTTGCTGCTTCCGCTGCTGTATTCCCAGAGGAGGCTGGGATGTGAAGGTCTTCGTCTGCTGGGTATTGGGACGCTTGGGTGGTCCCGAATGGCTACTCCCTCCACTGATGTCACGATCTCTCTTGGGTTGGAGATTCAGATCAATCTCCAACCTCTGAGCAACGACGACCATCCCAGCAAAAGTAGTCTCTCCGTTAGCCGTGACTAGGTAACAAAGCTCGTGGCTCAAACCCTGCCTGAATCTCGTAGCTCTCACAACTAGATCTTTGGCTCTACCCTCTGCAAATCGACTAAGTCGCCCAAACTCTGCTGCATACTCATCAACCGAACGAGTCCCCTGCTCAAGAGTCTAAAACCGACGCTCTAAAGCCTCTCTCACCACAGCCGGGAAAACTTCTCCTTGAAGATTTCTATAAACTGCTTCCAAGTCAATCCAGGTACTGCGAGCTGAGGCTCACCTCTAAACCAGGTACGTGCCAGATCATGCATGAGCACGTCGGCTGCCTCTACCATATTGTCCTCCAGAAGCCAAAATAGTAGTATCACTCTCTTTATATCCTCTAGCCACTCATCGACGTAGAGTATACCCTCGGTCCCAAGGAACTCTCTAGGTGCCATCCTTTTAAAATCTAGGATAGACCCCTCTCTCTGATAGTGGGTGGGAGTAGTCTGAGTATAAGTAGGAGAAGCATGAGTATGGATGGGAGGCAGAATGAAAGAAATAGGCTCAGGCTGAACAAAAGTGGTGGTAGTAGGGTGTACAGGAGCCTAGTTGGGTGGTGGAGGTAGAATATGTGATGGATGTGGAGCGTATGGCGGAGTCGGTATAGTAGTCGGTGGAGGTGGAATATGAGATATCGGTAGAGGGGTAGTCTAGGGAAGTAGGGGTGGTGGTAAGAGTGGGCTAACTAATCTCTCAATACCCTCCCGCAATATAGTTGTCTGCTCCCTCTGAACATTCAACAAACTCTGGGTCCGGGCTCTCTGGGCCTCCAATAGCCCATGGACTAGCCCATGCTGTAAACCCCCGCCCTGAAATTTTTTGAGTAATTATTATTATTATTAACTATTAACCCAATATATTAATTTGGGATTTTTGTAGATATTTTAAAACTAATATGTTTTAGAGAATTGATTATAGAGGATGTGTATGTATGAGTATTAAAATTAGTATTAGAAGAGGGAATATGCAAATATGAATTGTTAGAGGACTTGAATGGAAAGTTGAGATTCAAATCTCAACTGTTTTGCTATTTCTGTGTTGAACATCGTAGCCGACCTAACTCCTATACTCATAGAGAAATTCAAATCCATGCAAAAACTCCTTTAGATAAACATATAAAAATTCAAACCGATTTTCCTTTTATCTCCTCCTAACCCAAAGCAAACCCTAAATATATATAGAACGGATGGAAGCAAACGACTCTTCCTCCCTTTTCGAGTGTTTGAGATGCAGTCGCCGTCGTCACCATCAGCAAGTGGTCGCCAACCGGACACTGCGCATCCTAGCAGCCGTTCGGCCTTGCTGCAGAGGCGCCGTGCCTACGACCCTTCCCGACGACTGCGGTAGACTTTCTGTCGCGGACGGCTTCTCGCCTCTTCCAAAGCTTCGTAGGAGCGTAACAGCCCGCATACCACCGTTGAGCGGTATTATAGTCAGCCATTGCATTGGAAAAACTTGATTCAAATCTACAAACTGCAAGTTCGAATGCTGTGTTCTGGTACTCTGGGTAGTCTAATGCATTTTGGACTTCACACATATTCTTCAAAGGACTACTCTAGGTTTTATATCACGGTCATCTCATGCTTGTAACTAGCTACTTTGGCCAAAAAATCGACATCAACCTCGGCGATTGATGTCATGTTGGCAACCACTCATAAGAACCTTGTCAATTCTTTTATGGATACTTCATCTGCTCTTACTCGATCCTATTATCATCGGAGAATATTTCGATGATAATCTACTACACAGAAATATATAGTCAAAGCATATGATGGACATGCTTAAAAGTCTATTCCCTTCTACAAATAAGGAGAACAACTAGGTAGATGAACCCTGGTGAAATGGCTCATATCAGTCATAGCTGAAGGCTTCGTCCATCTTCAGTGTGTGATCCTCACTAGATACAATAACCACAATGGCTTGATCACTATAGTAAGACAAAATCAGTGAATCTTGCTACCTTTGCTCTGCAGCACCATGGCTCTTCATGTATTAAGTTTTTATGACATACTTTCCGGGCTCCATCCATCTTTAGCCAAGGAAGCTCTGTTGTTCATCCTCTCGGGGAGACCGAACATTCAAATCCATATAGTAGCAGTAGTAGAGATCAAGCTATGGAGAATTTTGCGATGGTAGAAGGAGAAACATCCTGCCAATATGTACCCATGCTATATGAGTACGAATTATAGGGAGAGAAGGTTGTGGGGTCATATAGAGGGAAGGATTCTAAGGTGTTGTGATACTTACGTACGTGAACAACACTAGGTTGATTAATTAGAGGAATGGTGACTTCAGGATATGTAGAATGCGAAGAGCCATGTCTTAACTTGGTTGTGCGTTAGCCCACTTGGTTGAGATTGCGATGGTAGAAGGAAAAGGCTTGGGTTCGAATCATTCATTTGGCCGACGAGATTTTGTGGGTTTTTAGTGTTTTCTCTCACAAAACCATCTAGAGGAGACAACATGGAGAAAATCTAGTGTTGCCAAAATCTTACACAAGTGAGCCTTAGTTGAGTTGGTTGTATAAAGAGGGCTAGTTAGTAGGGTCCTAGGTTCAAATCTGGGCTTCGACTTTATGGGATATTATGTGAAGTTATTTTCTTTTGTGTATTCTTCTTTGGCAATGCCAACAGAAGGTTTTTTTTTATATACCTACAGGAGTTAGCAACAGCCATTTTGTTGGTTGCATGTGTTTGTTTAGGAGAGGGTTAGGGTTGAAGCCATTAGTTGGGAGGTTTCCCTTATTGTAGTCTTTTGTTAATTTGCTCTTGCATCTTTGGAAGAACTTAATGTGGATTGAGTTAGTTAGCCTTAATACATATTGCTAAACAATCCTAGTACATTTTGCCTTCACTTAAATATAATTTTGGGGCTATCAACCATAATATTAGCTATCCTTAGCGACTAGGGCCTACTACCCATTGGTAGGGGATAATCATAGTATCAATTTTTGCTCCTTATTTGATTATGAGTATGGTTGCAATAACCCTAGTAGCCGGTAATTAATTCATTAATTCCTAAATTATTCTATAGGTTCATTAGATTATTTGGACTCGATTTTAGTGCCAGACTTTCAAACTCGGCTTCCAGGGATAGGCAAGTATACCTTGCCCACTCTACAGTATTTTTATGCATTTTTCTATATTACAGTTTCTTTTCTTTCACATTTCATTACCTGCTTCTTATGTTCATGTCAGTGATATTTTCCTCATTTACGTGCACGTACATTATTTTCTTTATCCAGTATATCACTGTTACTCCATGTATAGGTCTTGGTAGTATTGCCTTGTCCTGAGTCACATTCACTTGACCTGTCTTGACCCGTTAATTGTACTTGACTTGATTCGACTTGACTGGACACCTGTATAGTTCCTTGTGACATAGAGGACATTACTAGGCATGCGGGCTATATGATAGTTTCTGTTGGCCGGTAGTTCAGATGAGCTTCGGTTGTATTGATGATTACCGTTGGCCATTAGTTTCGTGCTACGGTTGTGATATTCTGTTGGTCGTTATTCTCGGAGGAGATGCGATTGTGATTATTCTGTTGGTCGTTAGTTTCGGATGAGCTACGATTGTCATAGTACCCCTGTCTATTAGCCCAAGTGTCAAACATTGTCCTTGATGTTGCGTCGTCATGTATTTGTTTAGGAGTAGAGTGTCATATTTCTGTCATTCCCTTTATGCATGTTATTTACTGTTATAGTGGTATGTTTTATGTATCTTGCTAGTCCTCTGAGGACCTGATGATCTCTTCAGGTTTAGCCGAGTATTGAGCCAGGTGCACGTGAGCAGGTTTGAGCTAGCATTAGACCACGGTACCACTGCAGACGAGGGTACTTCGATGATTAGCAGTCTTGACTCGATTATTTCCATTTTGTATTATTTTTATTCCGTCTACTGGTAGTGGATTTGTGTCCACCGGACGTGACTTGGATTCATGATGTCACGACCCGCACCCACTGTGAGGGTACGAGTACGTAACAGCGCCCAGCCTACGCCGCAGTGTCGGCGGTAGAACGCTGTTCTAAGTCTCTAACTAACCATCAACTCATGCAGTATATAATGTACTCATCATGATCAACTCCGAACGGAGAACAAGTATAAGATAAGGTGTATCTCAATCACAGTCTAAGCACGATAAGATAACACAGAATTGTAACTAAGAAATTGAAGACAAAACTAATACTGAAATAATAATAACATCTGAATAATCTCAAATACATCTAAAGTCTCAAATCTATACAACAAGCTCTAAATGAAAAATAAAAGCAAGTCTACTAGACTAAATCCCGATCACTCCTGAGTGTCGGGGCCAAAGGTAGCTAAGCCATCTCCTCAGTAAAATGTAGGGCAGGTGTCCTCAGGACAATCATCTGTAAAATTTTCAACAGGTCCAGTCAGGACAGGAACGAGCACATCTCATCTAGAAAACCCAAGTAAATGACAGAGAACTATAGAGCAGTTATAGACAGTTGTATTGATGAAAATGGCAGTTATATATTCAGGTGATGGTAAGGAAGACAGATAAAGTGTAAGGAAAGTAAATACTAAACAAGAGAAGAATCATAGCAATGAAGACTGTAAAAATAGAACTAGCAGAACCAGGGTAATATGATATAAAGTCCAGACAACATGTAGACCAGTGTAACTCCAATATAAGTCCAGTACAGGATGAATCTCATACAAGATGAATCCAGCAAGGGACGATTCCAGTCATAGTGATCAATGATTCCAGGGTGAGTCCAGCCTATACTCTAGCAGTGTGTTTTAAAATACCGAGATCGACATGTAAACGGCTATGGGTAAATCCGGCACATCACACACCTGGCCGGGTGTGAGATGGCTATCATTCCAGTAGATTCCAGTAGGGGTGATTCCAGTAATGGGGTATGTCTACATGTCTTACGCTAGTATTTCCCCTTCCAGCAAGTGAATCCAGAATTCCGACACAATGATTCAAGATGAGTCCAGCCAAGTACAATGATACCAGTAAATGATTTTGGGGTGATTCCAGTAATGATTCCAGTAGGTGATTCCAGTAATAGAAGCCGGAAACGATGATACCAGTAAATGAGGCCAAAATAAATGTGTGTCGTATACATGAATCCAGAAATAACAGTACGTGTTTGTAACAGAGAATCACATACAGCTAACTAGAACTGAAATACAGTAATTGACAAATAAATGAGAGAACTATCAGAGAATGTACTCGCCTGATACTCTGAAAAGAGTAATAAAATATCAGATGTCTGCACCGGAGTCACAATATCCTAAATAAAGCAGTACAGGTTATAATATGTTTAAAATAAGACAAATGGAGTCTATGATGCAATCTACATGATTTCTAAGCCAATCTAGGTCAAAGTCAACTCTAAGTCAAACCTGGTCAACTGTCTAGGTCAAACTAGGTCCAAGCCAAACTTGGTCAACTCTGGGTCGACCCAAGTCAACTACAATAGGCAAACTAGGTCAATCCTAGTCTAGTCAAGTTTTACTAGGCCTAACCAAGCCTAGGCTAACCAACACACCATCACAAGTCATGACTTAAAACAGCTTTAAATATTTTAAAAATTACTAAAAATTACCAAAAATCATAATGTGAAATAAATATCAATGAATAATAATTATAATTACAAAATTTCAAAAATACCCTCATCTGGAAAACTGGGTGTTACAATCCTACCCACCTTATAAAAATTTCGTCCTCGAAATTAAGATGATCGCACCTCTCCTAGGTCTAACCCCCAAGCAATCAAAGTTGAAACAATACAATCCTACTGGTCGTGATTCCACAGTCTCGAACAGGGTAGCTACACTATCTAGCAATCAAAAGCAATATCCTGGCAGGTACTAAGGAAAAACACACATGGAAGTGGGGAGGAAGAACAAGAAGGTCAAACCTGCTAATCCATCACCTGCGATGTCAGTCTCCTCAGCTTCCATCGCAAAAGCTCCACCCCTCTGGTGCTGAGCTACAGGTGGCCTAGCCCCCTCAAAAGGAGGTGCAATGGGACAATCTATCTTCTGGTGGGCAGCTGACCCACAGAAATAGTAAACCCTCAACCTCTTCCTGCACTGCTCCCAGATGTGTCCCGGCTTCTTACAGTAGGAACAACTGATGGCCTTCGGGTCCTGACCCCGATACTGATGCTGCACCTGTTGAACTCCCACTGGTGCCTGTGTCTACTGAGTCTGCACATGAGGCCTCTTGGCCTGGCCTCCGCTGCTGCTGGTACCGTGAGCGTCCCGTCCCCTCTTGAGCCTCAGCTCAAGATCATCCTCCGCCAATAAGGCTCCCGTCAAGATCTCCTCAAAAGTAGCATCTCTGTTCCCATTGGTCAGGGACTTGACCTCCTTGACCAGACCCTTCCGGAACCTCTGGGCCTTTGCCGCCTCGCTCAAGCCCTCTACGAATCTGCTGAGGCGGCCAAACTCCCCGGCGTACTCCTCCACTGACAGGCTCCCCTGCACTAGGCTCTCGAATTGCGACTCCAAGGCTCTGAGCGCTGAATCTGGAAAGAACTTCTTCTTGAAGAAGCCCCTGAACTCCTCCCAAGTCTGTCCAGCTACTCCCATCCTGGGGTCTGACTGATACCAGGTGCGAGCAAGATCTCGCATCCGGCTAGCTGTGGCCTCGATCTGAAGATCTGCTGGTATCCTGGCCAGGCGAAAAATCTCCTCTATATGCTCGATCCACTCATCGGCATATAGGATCCCCTCTGTCCCCAAAAAGTCTCTGGGGCTCATCTTCTGAAACTGCTCGATCCCCGGTGTCCTCGGCTGCTGTATCACTGGTCGAGCTGCGACTGCCGTAAGGGCCAACTCCATGCCTCGGTCCTGTCGGGCCTGCTGCCGGTCCATAAACTGCTGGAAGTAGGCAAACATCTGTGCCGCATCCACGTATCCTGTAGGCGGCGGCTGCTGGAACTCCATCTCTGGGATAACTGGGTCCTGCCCCCGAGCTGATGGAGGCACACCCCCTGCTGCTGCTGAAGTCTCAATATGGGCAGAGGTAGCAGGAGCTGCATCTACCTGACCCTGTTGATCTGGCTGAGAGGTGGCAGTCCCCTCTACAACGACTGCTGCACCCGTGCGATGTGATCGTGTCTCCACCATCCTGAAGATAGATCGAACAAGGAAGTCAATACTGAGCAGGAATCGATATATCAAAGGAGGACAGTTATTTCAAAGAAGGCAATTCAGTACGATATGTAGATGGCAGAATTTTTCCTAACTGTGATTGAGTGCCTCTCCGGTAAAGCCTATCTCTCAGTCCTATCGCAGGTTCGCAGCAGTACAACTAAGTCGCCGTACTACTACGATATCGCACTAATGCGACTCTCGACCTGCATGGGCCACCACTAAAAACGTGTCACGACCCGCACCCACTGTGAGGGTACGAGTACGTAACAGCGCCCAGCCTACGCCGCAGTGTCGGCGGTAGAACGCTGTTCTAAGTCTCTAACTAACCATCAACTCATGCAGTATATAATGTACTCATCATGATCAACTCCGAACGGAGAACAAGTATAAGATAAGGTGTATCTCAATCACAGTCTAAGCACGATAAGATAACACAGAATTGTAACTAAGAAATTGAAGACAAAACTAATACTGAAATAATAATAACATCTGAATAATCTCAAATACATCTCAAGTCTCAAATCTATACAACAAGCTCTAAATGAAAAATAAAAGCAAGTCTACTAGACTAAATCCCGATCACTCCTGAGTGTCGGGGCCAAAGGTAGCTAAGCCATCTCCTCAGTAAAATGTAGGGCAGGTGTCCTCAAGGCAATCATCTGTAAAATTTTCAACAGGTCCAGTCAGGACAGGAATGAGCACATCTCATCTAGAAAACCCAAGTAAATGACAGAGAACTATAGAGCAGTTATAGACAGTTGTATTGATGAAAATGGCAGTTATATATTCAGGTGATGGTAAGGAAGACAGATAAAGTGCAAGGACAGTAAATACTAAACAAGAGAAGAATCATAGCAATGAAGACTGTAAAAATAGAACTAGCAGAACCAGGGTAATATGATATAAAGTCCAGACAACATGTAGACCAGTGTAACTCCAATATAAGTCCAGTACAGGATGAATCTCATACAAGATGAATCCAGCAAGGGACGATTCCAGTCATAGTGATCAATGATTCCAGGGTGAGTCCAGCCTATACTCTAGCAGTGTGTTTTAAAATACCGAGATCGACATGTAAACGGCTATGGGTAAATCCGGCACATCACACACCTGGCCGGGTGTGAGATGGCTATCATTCCAGTAGATTCCAGTAGGGGTGATTCCAGTAATGGGGTATGTCTACATGTCTTACTCTAGTATTTCTCCTCCCAGCAAGTGAATCCAGAATTCCGACACAATAATTCAAGATGAGTCCAGCCAAGTACAATGATACCAGTAAATGATTCCGGGGTGATTCCAGTAATGATTCCAGTAGGTGATTCCAGTAATAGAAGCCGAAAACGATGATACCAGTAAATGAGGCCAGAATAAATGTGTGTCGTATACATGAATCCAGAAATAATAGTACGTGTTTGTAACAGAGAATCACATACAGCTAACTAGAACTGAAATACAGTAATTGACAAATAAATGAGAGAACTATCAGAGAATGTACTCGCCTGATACTCTGAAAAGAGTAATAAAATATCAGATGTCTGCACCGGAGTCACAATGTCCTAAATAAAGCAGTACAGGTTATAATATGTTTAAAATAAGACAAATGGAGTCTATGATGCAATCTACATGATTTTTAAGCCAATCTAGGTCAAAGTCAACTCTAAGTCAAACCTGGTCAACAGTCTAGGTCAAACTAGGTCCAAGCCAAACTTGGTCAACTCTGGGTCGACCCAAGTCAACTACAATAGGCAAACTAGGTCAATCCTAGTCTAGTCAAGTTTCACTAGGCCTAACCAAGCCTAGGCTAACCAACACACCATCACAAGTCATGACTTAAAACAGTTTTAAATATTTTAAAAATTACTAAAAATTACCAAAAATCATAATGTGAAATAAATATCAATGAATAATAATTATAATTACAAAATTTTAAAAATACCCTCATCTGGAAAACTGGGTGTTACACATGATGAGATGGATACTCTATTTTTATTATCATTTATTATTCAGTTTTATTGTGTTAGTGGATTATATCATATCTTGTGGATGAGATCTAGATTGCTTCTGTGACTTGTTTATGTACTATATAGCATTCTACCGCCGATACTGCGGCGTAGGATGGACTTGGACACGTCTCGTATCCGAAACCGGGTGCGGGTCGTGACAAGTTTTTTTGGTGGCCCATGCAGGTCTACGTTAATCACTGCGATTACATTACCGTGTCGTCGTGAGCCTGCACATAGATTTAGAAACTTAGGATCTCATCCACGAGCCTTGTATTGACCTCTGTCCTTGATTTCTATTTGAATCTTTGACTTGTATCCTGCTTGAAATCTTCGTGCCAACTAATGTTTCCTTTTATTGCAGTAAATGGATTCTCAAGACAGGAACAACGCTTTCCTGAACACCGCACCGGCTACAGGTGGATTCTTCTCGAACATGACTCCGCCAACGTAGGGAGGCCAGCTTACTCATCCGGGCAACCGGCTCAAATGCAATATTCGAGATTCTGCAGAGAAGACTTTCCTCCACCAGCACCCTTCCAGCCAGCATATGTTCTACATCTAGCACCTACCATGCGCCCTACACCAACGACGTATCCAGCGCCTGCCGGACATCCAGCACATGTTCTGTCCCCGCCACCTGCGCTGGACAACGCCACGCTTCTTAGGATCTTCCAGCAGATGATGACCTCTCAGACGCGACAGGCTGACGTTTTTCGCGACACCTTGAGAGAGGCTATTCAGACTAGAGATGCTCCACGACCGCGCCCTGGAACTTCCAAGAATTTTACGGACCTTAGGTCCAGAGAATTCAAAGGAACATAAGGGATTCTCTACGCGGATGAGTGGTTAGAGAACGTAGACCGCAACCTTCGGAGGGCTCGAGTTCCTGAAGACCTGAAGGTCGAGAATGCCAGCATGCAGCTCTACGACATCGCCCACACGTGGTATAGAGATGAGCCTCGGTTCACCGTGCCAGACGTGACTTGGGAGGAGTTCAAGGAGCCGTTCAAGACGAAGTTCTATCCTGAAGCAGCCCGCGAAGAGTTGGAGAACGAGTTTGAGAGCCTGGAATAGGGCAACCTCTCCGTCGACGAGTACTCCGCTGAGTTCTCCCGCCTCATCCGCTTCGCAGATGCCTTGACTCCGGAAGCCAAAGCGAAGAAGTTTAGAAAAGGGCTATCGCACGATATTCGCATTGCCATCGCCACCAGCCAAGCCACCACCTATGAAGGAATCATGAAGGTTGCACAAGCAGTGGAAAAGGAGATGAAGCGCAAGCAGAAGAGGGATCGAGACGCCCATGGAGGAGGCATCAGCCAATCGGGATCGACAAAGTGTCACAATATTCCAGGAAGGGCCCCAGCACATCAACATCACCAGCAGCCTCAGCCATCTATAGTAGCAGCTCGAGCACCACAAGGAGGACCAAAAAGACACACCATACAACGACAATCGGGAGAAGCTCCATACCATCATCAAAAGAGTATTACTTGTCACTTTTGTGGCAAGGCAGGCCATATTGTTAAAGATTGCTTCCTCAAGTTTAGAAGATGTTTAGTTTGTGGATCCAACCAGCACAAGGTCCAAGATTGCCCAGAACGACGTGCCGCTACGCACTGATTAGCAACGATGCAGGCGAGAAGGTAAACTAATAGGAGCAGTTATGGAAGAACATGATGATAGAATTATTAGTTAGGCTTGTTAGATACCAATCTAGAATTATCTTTCGTTTAAATCATTGGTACCTTCCCTTGATAATGTCCATTGAGAACGATGTTGCTTGTCGCTCGTCTGTTCTTAATTTCGAGGATGAAATTATTCTTAAGGTGGGTAGGATGTAAACCCCCGCCCTAAAAATTTTTGAGTAATTATTATTATTATTAACTATTAACCCAATATATTAATTTGGGATTTTTGTATATATTTTAAAACTAATATGTTTTAGAGAATTGATTATAAAGGATGTGTATGTATGAGTATTAAATTTAGTATTAGAAGAGGGAATATGCAAATATGAATTGTTAGAGGACCTGAAGGAAAAGTTGAGATTCAAATCTCAACTGTTTTGATATTTCTGTGTTGAACATCGTAGCCGACCTAACTCCTATTCTCATAGAGAAATTCAAATCCATGCAAAAACTCCTTTAGATAAACATATAAAAATTCAAACCGATTTTCCTTTTATCTCCTCCTGACCCAAAGCAAACCCTATATATATATATAGAACGGATGGAAGCAGACGACTCTTCCTCCCTTTCCGAGTGTTTGAGTCGCAGTCGCCGTCGTCACCATCAGCAAGTGGTCGCCAACCGGATACTGCACATCCTAGCAGCCGTTCGGCCTTGCTGCAGAGGCGCCGTGCCTACGACCCTTCCCGACGACTGCGGTAGACATTCTGTCGCGGACGGCTTCTCACCTCTTCCAAAGCTTCGTAGGAGCGTGATAGCCCGCATACCACCGTTGAGCGGGATATCCTTTGCCTCGATCATCCATCTCCCTTGGGTATCCCTCTCACTCATTCTCTAATATTCTACTATTATTTCATTATTTAGCAGATATGAGTTATAGGTATTTTGCGGGTAGAAATTTGATCTCGTCTTTCTTATTATAATCAGCCATTGCATTGGAAAAACTTGATTCAAATCTACAAACTGCAAGTTCGAATGCTGTGTTCTGGTACTCTGGGTAGTCTAATGCATTTTGGACTTCACACATATTCTTCAAAGGACTACTCTAGGTTTTATATCACGGTCATCTCATGCTTGTAACAAGCTACTTTAGCCAGAAAATCGACATCAACCTCGGCGATTGATGTCATGTTGGCAACCACTCATAAGAACCTTGTCAATTCTTTTATGGATACTTCATCTGCTCTTATTCGATCCTATTATCATCGAAGAATGTTTCGATGATAATCTACTACACAGAAATATATAGTCAAAGCATATGATGGACATGCTTAAAAGTCTATTCCCTTCTATAAATAAAGAGAACAACTAGGTAGATGAACCCTGGTGAAATGGCTCATATCAGTCATAGCTGAAGGCTTTATCCATCTTCAGTGTGTGATCCTCACTAGATACAATAACCACAATGGCTTGATCACTATAGTAAGACAAAATCAGTGAATCTTGCTACCTTTGCTCTGCAGCACCATGGCTCTTCATGTATTAAGTTTTTATGACATACTTTCCTGGCTCCATCCATCTTTAGCCAAGGAAGCTCTGTTGTTCATTCTCTCGGGGAGACCGAACATTCAAATCCATATAGTAGCAGTAGTAGAGATCAAGCTATGGAGAATTTTGCGATGGTAGAAGGAGAAACATCCTGCTAATATGTACCCATGCTATATGAGTACGAATTATAGGGAAAGAAGGTTGTGGGGTCATATGGAGGGGAGGATTCTAAGGTGTTGTGATACTTACGTACATGAACAACAGTGGGTTGATTAATTAGAGGAAGGGTGACTTCAGGATATGTAGAATGCGAAGAGCCATATCTTAACAGGGTTGTGCGTTAGCCCACTTGGTTGAGATTGCGATGGTAGAAGGAAAAGGCTTGGGTTCGAATCATTCATTTGGCCGATGGGATTTTGTGGGTTTTTAGTGTTTTCTCTCACAGAACCATCTAGAGGAGACAACATGGAGAAAATCTAGTGTTGCCAAAATCTTACACAAGTGAGCCTTAGTTGAGTTGGTTGTATAAAGAGGGCTAGTTAGTGGGGTCCTAGGTTCAAATCTGGGCTTCGACTTTGTGGGATATTGTGTGAAGTTATTTTCTTTTGTGTATTCTTCTTTGGCAATGCCAACAGGAGGTTTTTTTTATATACCTACAGGAGTTAGCAACAGCCACTTTTGTTGGTTGCATGTGTTTGTTTAGGAGAGGGTTAGGGTTGAAGCCATTAGTTGGGAGGTTTCCCTTATTGTAGTCTTTTGTTAATTTGCTCTTGCATCTTTGGAAGAACTTAATGTGGATTGAGTTAGTTAGCCTTAATACATATTGCTAAACAATCCTAGTACATTTTTCCATCACTTAAATATAATTTTGGGGCTATCAACCATAATATTAGCTATCCTTAGCGACTAGGGCCTACTACCCATTGGTAGGGGATAGTCATAGTATCAATTTTTCCTGCTTATTTGATTATGAGTATGGTTGCAATAACCCTAGTAGCCGGTAATTAATTCATTAATTCCTAAATTATTCTATAGGTTCATTGGATTATTTGGACTCGATTTTAGTGCCAGACTTTCAAACTCGGCTTCCAGGGATAGGCAAGTATACCTTGCCCACTCTACAGTATTTTTATGCATTTTTCTATATTACAGTTTCTTTTCTTTCACATTTCATTACCTGCTTCTTATGTTCATGTCAGTGATATTTTCCTCATTTACGTGCACGTACATTATTTTCTTTATCCAGTATATCACTGTTACTCCATGTATAGGTCTTGGTAGTATTGCCTTGTCCTGAGTCACATTCACTTGACCTGTCTTGACCCGTTAATTGTACTTGACTTGATTCGACTTGACTGGACACCTGTATAGTTCCTTGTGACATAGAGGACATTACTAGGCATGCGGGCTATATGATAGTTTCTGTTGGCCGGTAGTTCAGATGAGCTTCGGTTGTATTGATGATTACCGTTGGCCATTAGTTTCGTGCTACGGTTGTGATATTCTGTTGGTCGTTATTCTCGGAGGAGATGCGATTGTGATTATTCTGTTGGTCGTTAGTTTCGGATGAGCTACGATTGTCATGGTACCCCTGTCTATTAGCCCAAGTGTCAAACATTGTCCTTGATGTTGCGTCGTCATGTATTTGTTTAGGAGTAGAGTGTCATATTTCTGTCATTCCCTTTATGCATGTTATTTACTGTTATAGTGGTATGTTTTATGTATCTTGCTAGTCCTCTGAGGACCTGATGATCTCTTCAGGTTTAGCCGAGTATTGAGCTAGGTGCATGTGAGCAGGTTTGAGCTAGCATTAGACCACGGTACCACTGCAGACGAGGGTACTTCGATGATTAGCAGTCTTGACTCGATTATTTCTATTTTGTATTATTTTTATTTTGTCTACTGGTAGTGGATTTGTGTCCACCGGACGTGACTTAGATTCATGATGAGATGGATACTCTATTTTTATTATCATTTCTTATTCAGTTTTATTGTGTTAGTGGATTATATCATATCTTGTGGATGAGATCTAGATTGCTTCTGTGACTTGTTTATGTACTATATAGCATTCTACCGCCGACACTGCGGCGTAGGATGGACTTGGACACGTCTCGTATCCGAAACCGGGTGCGGGTCGTGACAAGTTTTTTTGGTGGCCCATGCAGGTCTACGTTAATCACTGCGGTTACATTACCGTGTCGTCGTGAGCCTGCACATAGATTTAGAAACTTAGGATCTCATCCACGAGCCTTGTATTGACCTCTGTCCTTGATTTCTATTTGAATCTTTGACTTGTATCCTGCTTGAAATCTTCGTGCCAACTAATGTTTCCTTTTATTGCAGTAAATGGATTCTCAAGACAGGAACAATGCTTTCCTGAACACCCCACCGGCTACAGGTGGATTCTTCTCGAACATGACTCCGCCAACGTAGGGAGGCCAGCTTACTCATCCGGGCAACCGGCTCAAACGCAATATTCGAAATTCTGCAGAGAAGACTTTCCTCCACCAGCACCCTTCCAGCCAGCATATGTTCTGCATCTAGCACCTACCATGCGCCCTACACCAACGACGTATCCAGCGCCTGTCGGACATCCAGCACATGTTCTGTCCCCGCCACCTGCGCTGGACAACGCCACGCTTCTTAGGATCTTCCAGCAGATGATGACCTCTCAGACGCGACAGGCTGACGTTTTTCGCGACACCTTGAGAGAGGCTATTCAGACTAGAGATGCTCCACGACCGCGCCCTGGAACTTCCAAGAATTTTACGGACCTTAGGCCCAGAGAATTCAAAGGAACAGAAGGGATTCTCTACGCGGATGAGTGGTTAGAGAATGTAGACCGCAACCTTCGGAGGGCTCGAGTTCCTGAAGACCTGAAGGTCGAGAATGCCAGCATGCAGCTCTACGACATCGCCCACACGTGGTATAGAGATGAGCCTCGGTTCACCGTGCCAGACGTGACTTGGGAGGAGTTCAAGGAGCTGTTCAAGACGAAGTTCTATCCTGAAGCAGCCTGCGAAGAGTTGGAGAACGAGTTTGAGAGCCTGGAACAGGGCAACATCTCCGTCGACGAGTACTCCGCTGAGTTCTCCCGCCTCATCCGCTTCGCAGATGCCTTGACTCCGGAAGCCAAAGCGAAGAAGTTTAGAAAAGGGCTATCGCACGATATTCGCATTGCCATCGCCACCAGCCAAGCCACCACCTATGAAGGAATCATGAAGGTTGCGCAAGCAGTGGAAAAGGAGATGAAGCTCAAGCAGAAGAGGGATCGAGACGCCCATGGAGGAGGCATCAGCCAATCGGGATCGGCAAAGTGTCACAATATTCCAGGAAGGGCCCCAGCACATCAGCATCACCAGCAGCCTCAGCCATCTATAGTAGCAGCTCGAGCACCACAAGGAGGACCAAAAGGACACACCATACAACGACAATCGGGAGAAGCTCCATACCATCATCAAAAGAGTATTACTTGTCACTTTTGTGGCAAGGCAGGCCATATTGTTAAAGATTGCTTCCTCAAGTTTGGAAGATGTTTAGTTTGTGGATCCAACCAGCACAAGGTCCAAGATTGCCCAGAACGACGTGCCGCTATGCACTGATTAGCAACGATGCAGGCGAGAAGGTAAACTAATAGGAGCAGTTATGGAAGAACATGATGATAGAATTATTAGTTAGGCTTGTTAGATACCAATCTAGAATTATCTTTCGTTTAAATCATTGGTACCTTCCCTTGATAATGTCCATTGAGAACGATGTTGCTTGTCGCTCGTCTGTTCTTAATTTCGAGGACGAAATTATTCTTAAAGTGGGTAGGATGTAAACCCCCGTCCTGAAATTTTTTGAGTAATTATTATTATTATTAACTATTAACCCAATATATTAATTTGGGATTTTTGTAGATATTTTAAAACTAATATGTTTTAGAGAATTGATTATAGACGATGTGTATGTATGAGTATTAAATTTAGTATTAGAAGAGGGAATATGCAAATATGAATTGTTAGAGGACTTGAAGGGAAAGTTGAGATTCAAATCTCAACTGTTTTGCTATTTCTGTGTTGAACATCGTAGTCGAACTAACTCCTATTCTCATAGAGAAATTCAAATCCATGCAAAAACTCCTTTAGATAAACATATAAAAATTCAAACCAATTTTCCTTTTATTTTCTCCTGACCCAAAGCAAACCCTATATATATATATATATATATAGAACGGATGGAAGCAGACGACTCTTCCTCCCTTTCCGAGTGTTTGAGACGCAGTCGCCGTCGTCACCATCAGCAAGTGGCCGCCAACCAGACACTGCACATCTTAGCAGCCGTTCGGCCTTGCTGCAGAGGCACCGTGCCTACGACCCTTCCCGACGACTGCGGTAGACTTTCTGTCGCGGACGGCTTCTCGCCTCTTCCAAAGCTTCGTAGAAGCGTGACAGCCCGCATACCACCGTTGAGCGGGATATCCTTCGTCTCGATCAACCATCTCCCTTGGGTATCCCTCTCACTCATTCTCTAATATTCTACTATTATTTCATTATTTAGCAGATATGAGTTGTAGGTATTTTGCGGGTAGACATTTGATCTCGTCTTTCGTATTATAGTCAGCCATTGCATTGGAAAAACTTGATTCAAATCTAGAAACTGCAAGTTCGAATGCTATGTTCTGGTACTCTGGGTAGTCTAATGCATTTTGGACTTCACACATATTCTTCAAAGGACTACTCTAGGTTTTATATCATCTCATGCTTGTAACTAGCTACTTTGGCCAGAAAATCGACATCAACCTCGGCGATTGATGTCATGTTGGCAACCACTCATAAGAACCTTGTCAATTCTTTTATGGATACTTCATCTGCTCTTACTCGATCCTATTATCATCGGAGAATGTTTTGATGATAATCTACTACACAGAAATATATAGTTAAAGCATATGATGGACATGCTTAAAAGTCTATTCCCTTCTACAAATAAGGAGAACAACTAGGTAGATGAACCCTGGTGAAATGGCTCATATCAGTCATAGCTGAAGGCTTCGTCCATCTTCAGTGTGTGATCCTCACTAGATACAATAACCACGATGGCTTGATCACTATAGTAAGACAAAATCAGTGAATCTTGCTACCTTTGCTCTGCAGCACCATGGCTCTTCATGTATTAAGTTTTTATGACATACTTTCCGGGCTCCATCCATCTTTAGCCAAGGAAGCTCTGTTGTTCATCCTCTCGGGGAGTCCGAACATTTAAATCCATATAGTAGCAGTAGTAGAGATCAAGCTATGGAGAATTTTACGATGGTAGAAGGAGAAACATCCTGCTAATATGTACCCATGCTATATGAGTACGAATTATAGGGAGAGAAGGTTGTGGGGTCATATGGAGGGGAGGATTCTAAGGTGTTGTGATACTTACGTACATGAACAACAGTAGGTTGATTAATTAGAGGAAGGGTGACTTTAGGATATGTTGAATGCGAAGAGCCATATCTTAACAGGGTTGTGCGTTAGCCCACTTGGTTGAGATTGCGATGGTAGAAGGAAAAGGCTTGGGTTCGAATCGTTCCTTTGGCCGACGGGATTTTGTGGGTTTTTAGTGTTTTCTCTCACAGAACCATCTAGAGGAGACAATACGGAGAAAATCTAGTGTTGCCAAAATCTTACACAAGTGAGCCTTAGTTGAGTTGGTTGTATATAGAGGGATAGTTAGTGGGGTCCTAGGTTCAAATCTGGGCTTCGACTTTGTGGGATATTATGTGAAGTTATTTTCTTTTGTGTATTCTTCTTTGGCAATGCCAACAGGAGGTTTTTTTTTTATATCCCTACAGGAGTTAGCAACAGCCATTTTGTTGGTTGCATGTGTTTGTTTAGGAGAGGGTTAGGGTTGAAGCCATTAGTTGGGAGGTTTCCCTTATTGTAGTCTTTTGTTAATTTGCTCTTGCATCTTTGGAAGAACTTAATGTGGATTGAGTTAGTTAGCCTTAATACATATTGCTAAACAATCCTAGTACATTTTGCCATCACTTAAATATAATTTTGGGGCTATCAACCATAATATTAGCTATCCTTAGCGACTAGGGCCTACTATCCATTGGTAGGGGATAGTCATAGTATCACTTTTTCCTCCTTATTTGATTATGAGTATGGTTGCAATAACCCTAGTAGCCGGTAATTAATTCATTAATTCCTAAATTATTTTATAGGTTCATTGGATTACTTGGACTCGATTTTAGTGCGAGACTTTCAAACTCGGCTTCCAGGGACAGGCAAGTGTACCTTGCCCACTCTACAGTATTTTTATGCATTTTTCTATATTACAGTTTCTTTTCTGTCACATTTTATTACCTGCTTTTATGTTCATGTCAGTGATATTTTCCTCATTTACATGCACGTACATTATTTTCTTTATCCAGTATATCACTGTTACTCCATGTATAGGTCTTAGTAGTATTGCCTTGTCCTGAGTCACATTCACTTGACCTGTCTTGACCCATTAATTGTACTTGACTTGATTCGACTTGACTGGACACCTGTATAGTTCCTTGTGACATAGAGGACATTACTAGGCATGCGGGCTATATGATAGTTTCTGTTGGCCGGTAGTTCGGATGAGCTTCGGTTGTATTGATGATTACTGTTGGTCGTTAGTTTCGTGCTACGGTTGTGATATTCTGTTGGTCGTTATTCTCGGAGGAGATGCGATTGTGATTACTCTGTTGGTCGTTAGTTTCGGATGAGCTACGATTGTCATGGTACCCCTGTCTATTAGCCCAAGTGTCGAACATTGTCCTTGATGTTGCATCATCATGTATTTGTTTAGGAGTAGAGTGTCATATTTCTGTCATTCCCTTTATGCATGTTATTTACTGTTATAGTGGTATGTTTTATGTATCTTGCTAGTCCTCTGAGGACCTGATGATCTCTTCAGGTTTAGCCGAGTATTGAGCCAGGTGCACGTGAGCAGGTTTGAGCTAACATTAGACCACGGTACCACTACAGACGAGGGTACTTCGATGATTAGCAGTCTTGACTCGATTATTTCCATTTTGTATTATTTTTATTCCGTCTACTGGTAGTGGATTTGTGTCCACCGGACGTGACTTGGATTCATGATGAGATGGATACTCTATTTTTATTATCATTTATTATTCAGTTTCATTGTGTTAGTGGATTATATCATATCTTGTGGATGAGATCTAGATTGCCTCTGTGACTTGTTTATGTACTAGGCAGCGTTCTACCGCCGACACTGCGACGTAGGCTGGACTTGGACACGTTCGTATCCGAAACCGGGTGCGGGTCGTGACACATGCATCTGGGTGCCCCTCGTAGAACTAATGGAATGTCCTGAAGAAGCTCTCGTGATGGGTGGCATGTGGGTACTGGAGCGCTCTGGGTCTACCATAGGTAGGGAAGATGATCCTCTCTCAGAATGGGCTACACTCGGAGTACGACCTCGCGGATGAGGTTCCTTCCGTCCTCTGGCCATCTCTAGAATCGTAGGAGAACCATCAGTGACTCGTAGGTGTACTATGTGTGTTAACAAGATATAAAAGACGGAAAAATAGGCAATATGATAACGGTCCTATGCTGTGATGAGTTTCCTAATTTCGTAGGCTTCCAATGGCACTCTATTCCTAAGTACCATTAGATGGAGACCTGCATGGGCCACCACAAAAATATGTCACGTACCACTCCTGAATAATCGGGTATGGGTCGATGTATGCCCGGCCTACACTGTCGTTGACAGCAGTAGTGAGCCGTCTAGTCATCAAATACAAGAGTACCTCATCATAGCATCTAATCATGAAATCTATACTAACCATCACAGCAATCCACTATACAATTATTACAACTTATACATGAATGTCCGGGTACAAAGCCGGTAAAAGATAAGTGATACAACAACAACATGTAATCAAATGCACTCAATAAATTCCTATACATGAAACTAGATACATCAATATCAAGTGAGCTCCAATACCATCCATGAATGATAATCTATGATCCACCTCACTTGTAATCAACGATCCAGTCAGCAAAGTACAATATAACTCAATAAAACTCACCACAGAGATCAATGGAACGGTATATCAAAATATAACTGAAAGACAGGAAACAAGATGAGAATAAAATATGCACTAGCTATGTGTACATGTGCAATTGGACGTTATCAAAATGTGGAGACTAATATGTAATCAGGCATATAAAATATGCTATCAGTCAATATATAATCAGGCATGTCTGACGACAATGCTATCAGTCACGTAATAATCAGGTATGTTTGACGACAATGCTATCTGTCACGCACGAAATGGACTCAGGCATACGGAGTATGCTATCAGACAATATTTGTCCAATATTAGTCAATCACATGTCTCTAGAACATCCCCCACCCGACATGAGAACAATGCAAGCAATCAATCGAGAACAAGTTAAATAAATGACACGATAACAAGTGTGAGTACAATGCATGCAATGATGGTAATATTGAGTACATATAATTGCCTTGATTCTGAGGTCTTGTCCAAGTCTTCTTAGATCACATAGAATATAGGAAGATAGTTTTAGAATCATATACTAAGGGTTTTCCTAATGCAATGATCCAAGAATACTAAATTAAAGAACTAACCCTCCTTACACAAAATACCTCCCTAATACGTAATACTAACCAAAATACTAAGACCCTTACAAACTCACCTATCAACCAATGTCCAAGCTTGGGTCCAGACCAACCTATATCAAAGAATAGTGGTCCAAAACCTTCTAATTAATCGGCCATATCCATCTCACTAACTCAGATGTTAGCCTAACCCTTAGAATCATTTGGAAATCCAAAATTGGACCCAAGCCATACTAACCTTAACTGGTACCAACGGCTACTCCACCATAGTCTGCTGTCCTAATCAACAACATATATGAATCAAGGCTTAGAAGCCCACTATCAATTCTCCTCATACAACTAATACTTAAATTCTTCAATCAACCGTAAGCCCAATAGCAGATCCAAGCCCAACTCAATTCTGAAATCCTCAACTACTCATACTGTTTACCAAAACTCAATTAATTCTAATATAATTGAAATCTAACCTAGCTCTAACGGTCTAAACTTCGAATCTATTCCCAAACTCATCCCTGCAATATAGATGCTCTCTCTAACATCAAGAACTATCTCCTAGCACTTGTCCTAATGATACCCGTCCGTGTCTTGTGACACCCAACTAGACACGTGACACAGAATCGAGTCCACTGCTCTATACGATGGTTGTACCATACGAATACACCACACAAATACTTCCACTCAACACAAGTAAGAATCAAGTACAAAAGCATACCTGTGCTCGAGATAGGTTGTTCAAGTCTCCAGGAGTCGATAAAGAAGTCCCTGTGTCCAAATCTTCTACAGAGCTCTGGTTCAGGCAATTCGTCAAACAGGTGGTGTGCGTGAAATGAAGAAGGATTATGAGTTCAATTCGAATTGAATCAACTCCAAAATTGGAGAAAATATACAAGATTAATCAAGAACTCACCCCACGAGTTCTCACCAAACCAAAATTCTACAGAGTCGAGTCAATTTCACACAACGTTCAACGAGGCTGCCAAAAAAGTCATCCAAAAACTCAAAACCATTCCAAAAATATTAGCAAAAAGAGGAAGAACGGATAAGGAACTTACCAAAGCTGACTCGAAGATCGATCGATCGATTGTTGCTCAAGGGAGAAGTCGATCTCGGTTATGCCTTAGCCGTCCTTACTGCACAGCAGTAATTTGAAGCTCAACGCCATGGCCAGAGCTCGAGAAAGAAGAAGCAGAGGAAGAAGAGGGAAGCCCAGTGAAGAAAATGGTAGGACTTCGCCACAGTGGAGAGTGATGAAGAAGGAGGGGTCTAGGGGTCAATTTATAGATGGAAAAAGCTTGGATAGGCGGTCAGCGGGCAGGTGGCGAAGCGGTTGGGCGGGCAGCGGCGGAGTGGTGGAGACAGTTAGGCCGTTGGAGGAGAAGCTTCTGGAGGGGGCTGGAGTCTTCTCGGCGTTACCGTCACCGGCGTCGCCGTCACCGTCGTCGTCATCGTCGTCGGTTCCCAACTGCATCAGTAATAGAGGAGGGAAAGAAATGGGGATGATGATGCTTGAAAATAACGGTTATATAGTTTGAAATGGATCCGGGTTAGGGTTAATGGATATTGGGTAGAGAAATTAGATCCGCGCCATATTAGATGGTTGGGCCGGGCTTAGCTTTTAGAGTTGGGTCGGCTGCTGAATAGAAGCCCATGTATTTGGGCTGAAAGATTAAAGGAAAAATTTAATAGGTTTAATAAATTACTAAATGGAAAAATAATTTATAAAATCAATAACTAGTAAAAAAATTATTAAGTCAATCAAATTATTGTAAAATACCTTAATTATAAGGATTTTTAGAAAATACCAACAACCATTAATAAGGTTAGTTAAGAGGATAAAAAAATTAATTCTTAAATTAATTCTAATAAAATCATATAAAAAATACTCAAATTTATTTATTTAGAAAGTGGAGTTACACCTGGAGTCGTGGATGTCTCCGGCTTTGATGGTCTTGGAACAGAGGATCCATATGTCGTGATTACCAGCAAAGGTCGGAGGAAACCCTAACTGCAGTTGAATGGATTTGAGCCTCTTATGGGGGATTTTGGGTTCAAGGATGATCAATATGTCGATCTTATGAGTTTTCTTGAGGCTGGTAATTCTCCTCATAGTAGGTTTGTTCGCCAGACCATGGACATTCCAGGAGAGAATGTTCAGCATTAATGGGGGTCTGGGTGGGGTTGGTTGGACAACTTTACGGTAGACCTGGTGTGCATTGACGGGGACGGAGACTTAACGGTCCCTTTTTTCTCCGATTTCCTGGGGGTGGAAGCTTCTCCCGCCTTCCTGGATGATGTGCCGATGGAAGAGTCCTCGAGGCGATGAGTTGGTGCGACTGTTTCTCCGGCTGAATCGAGGTTGGGTTGCTCCCACGGGATGATGAGGGAGTCGTCAGTGATTCCTTTGAGGTCACCTTCCTCCTGGAGAGGGAATCCGGCGGTGAGGACCTGAAGTCCTCTAAGAGCTTGCGCCGGGCCGAAGATGGCCAGCGCCTCAACGACGGAGTTGGAGTGTGGTGTTGGAGGGTTGGAAGCATCCGAAGGGGGAGGAAGGAGCCTTCTGCGTCCTCAGGGGATAGGGTGCTGAGAAACGCCGGGTCCGTTCCTGGAGCCTTGTCGGGGTCTGCAAGAAGAACCGAATCCAGGGAGGAGTCAATGTCCGCAGACGCAAGGGCGGAGAATTGGTTGGACAGAGGAGGGTTAGGTGGTTGGTATGGGATTACAGCTTTGACAGCTGAGTTGGTTTTGCTGGATTTGCCTTCGCTGGAATTGAATCTGATGTGGGAGTTCGGTAGAGGAAGTAGGGGTGGCTGGTCATTTTTTCGATGTTGGGTCCCTGTGGGATTGGGTTCTGTTCTCTCTGGTTTCTTTCGAAGCTACGGATGTAGGCGGAAGCAATGCTTCGATAAGTGGCCACGCGGATGGGAATGAGTGCAGAAGATTATGTGATTGTCGCAGATGATTTACTGAGTGTGAGTTTGGTTGCCAAGTTCTATGAGAATGTGGTTTGGAGGATTTGAGGAGAGATCGAGTTCCACGCATATCTTGGCATAGTGTGCTTTGGTTAGGTTGCTTGTTTCTTCTGTCGTGGCCACGTAAGTCCCAAAAGAGTTGACTTTCGTGGAATATATATATATATATATATATATATGACAATGAAATAAAAATATATGACAATAAAATAAAAATATATATATATATATATGACAATGAAATAAGTAACCAATAATAGTAAATAATTTTATTTAATAACAACAAAAACATTAATAATTAATAATAAAAATCTTGATAACAACTAAAAATAAACCAATAATAGATATAGAAATTTTTTGTGAACCTATCATGCACACTCTTTATTGGGCACCAGAAAATCATACAATTATCTTAAAACTCCCTTTGATATTATTAATACCTATATTATATGTATAACTAATATTTAAAAAATATTTGTCGATTCATAATAGTAAATACACAATACTTGTACTTACATAAATATTTCTACATGGGTCATTGGGTCCTTGGATGCACTAATTGCCAACATGGGCTTTGGTTGGGTTCGGATAAAGCCCGGGCTAAATTGGTACAACCAAATTTCCTAGAAGTCAAAATATTAATAAATAACTAATTAAATTAATTATTGGAGTCAAGTCACAACTTAGCCTTGTTTTCCTAGTTAGGACACCGCTACGACTCGGCCTTCCCAACTATGGCTAAAACACTAGTCAAAAAAATCCACTACACTATCCATGTCATAATTTCTAGTCATCTTGCACTCCAAAACATAACCATGACTAAAACATTCTATCGTAATAACTATTTAATTAAATATTTATAAAATTCCAAAAATCACCATTTAATAAAAAAAAAATTTATAAAATTTCAGAAAGAATGGTTACAAATCTGCCCAACTTAAAATATAATTTTGTCCTCAAAATTCTAGGGGAAGGGCCTTCCTACGATGGTGGAGGACAAGTCTCTAAGCGAGAAGATCAATTGGCACAACTTTATTGTAATGCTTGTGGTTCATATTACGTATTTGGAATACGTATACGTATTTTATCTTGTATTGCTTAATTCCTGGCTTAGCTTTTTCTTCTTGGCTCGGTTTATTCTTGGTCCGGGCTGGCTTGGTTTGGTTTGGGATTTGTTATTGGTTCATGATGAACCCATGGATGAACCCCCTACCTACCACCACCATTCATATTTATTACCCCTCTCCTTTCTCTCTCTTTATTTATCATCTTTTTCTTCTTCATTTACTTTCTTACCTACCAGAGAGAGGAGAGAGAGGTATAGGCAATTGCAACTTGCTTCATGGAGGAACTCAAATTTTATTGCTTCATTCTCTTCCTTACAACATTTTAACTAACTTTAGAACTTGGCATTTTTACTTTCCATGGCTAGATTCTTCTAGATCTAAGTTTACTTTATTTTTGGATTTCTTGGGTTTTGATCTACTAAATCTTGTTGTTTTTGAGTTTTGAGGGTTCTATGTTGTAGAGAATCTCGTTCTACCCCATTTTGACCTATGGAAGTTCGGATTTGGGCTCCGGATGATGGAGTTGTGGAGCTTGAGAACTTGACTCTCATGGTGTTCTTCTTTTCAGAAATTTGGAGAAGATGAACTGTGCTTAGACTTGACTTGACTGCATGACAATTCATGCGGCAAGTGATTCGGTCGCATGGGACTCCCAGCCGCATAGGCTGGATCTCACTTTCTGAGCCGCATGGGCTCATTCTCCATCGGCCGCATATGCGCCCATCTCCTTGAGCCGCATGAACTCTAGCACTTGCGGACCGCATAGGCCCTGATCCTCGGGCTGCATAAGAACCCAGATCTAGCCGCATGGACTTCTCTCCTAACTGAATTGAGCCGCATAACCCTCTGCTCTTTTTCAGCCGCATGGACCCGTGTCTTCTCGGCCGCATATGTTTCTGCCCCTTCAGCCGCATGCGCACATGTTCCTCGCCAGCCGCATATGGTTCGCTTTCTCCGCAGCCGCATGGGTCGCTTCTTCTCGAGCCGCATGAACTCCAGACTTTCGCTGGCCGCATAAGGCCCAACGTCTTGGAGCCGCATGCGCCCTTGCACTTCCAGCCGCATGCGCCCCCTTGTCTTGGCCGCATGGGATTCAGCGACCCTGGCCGCATACGCTCTCTTAATTGGGCCGCATGAGTCTTACCCTTTCCTGACCGCATATGCTTTAGCCGCATGGCTCTTCTATAGCCCTGAATATTGATATTTTATTAGATATTTTACGCCTATTTTATATCCTTACGCCTTTTGTCATGAACTTGATAATCACCAATTTATGTAATATGTTTGGAAATGATAACTGAGCCTGACACGATAGTGACCCGTAGTGGTGCACTCTTGACAAGTAACCTGACATGACCTGATAGTGGCCCGTCATGGCGCACTCCTGACAAGTGAACTTGACATGAGAAACCTGACATGATTATCTCGAATAGCTGTTGCGACGGCTACCTGATATGATATGACCTGTATAATAACCTGGACACCGTGGGCGATTGTGCTTGTACAAATAATCCTGTCCTGTCTTGCATCATGTCTAGGAGGGGACTCCTGAGTACCACGGTCAGGAGTACCTATTGAAATGGACTAAGGTTAATAACTAGATTAATACACTAGTCATAAAGAGATCTCCCAGCTACAGACAATCCCGTTACCTGGGCACGCCTTAGGATCTATAGCCTGCCGTCGAGTAGGGCACATTTCCAGCACACTGTCATGTGTTGCACCCTTCAAGCTACCTAAGGGTACATTCGTTTCCTGGACGATGTACCCACCTGAATTCAACTCTAATTCTTTTAAACCGGATAACCTGGATGGTCTGCAGGGCTTGTGGCTGTGGAGCAATCTCACTGTATCTTGCTAGTAAATAGGTTTGTGATAACCCTAGTTAGTTAAGGTATCAAGCCGTAGTTCTTGCTTGGCCGTGAAATGGTTGAATGGAGTTTAACCTGTCTAGTCTTGCCCTGACCTTGATCTAGATTGCTGCATGACCAGAATGCTTGTATTTATTTTACCGATAAATGGTGAGAATTCCAAGTTCTGTTCAGACGAAGGGTTATAACCCCGGCCTTTGTTTGGTTTACGGGTTGTAACCTGGTTATCTGAATAGTTCCATGGTTATCTCGTCGTATATCATCCTGATGTATTTTCTTTATTTCCAGTTCTTACTTTATTTATACTATTGTGCTGATTGCTGATTTTAGTTCCTAAATGAAGCTTCCTTTGTGGCACTTGCTCTTTCTGGGATCTGACCCAGCTGGTTTTGTGTGGCCAGATTTCGGAGCAGCTCCAGAGGATCTACCGACCTTCCAGCCAGATGGTGGCCACTAGACGGAACCCTGGCAACGAGTGGATTTATTTTTGATCTCCCACTTTATTGTAAAAATATTCTTTTGAGGCGTTTAGCCGACGAGCACCTGTTTAGCTCGATTGTACTTACTTACTGTCTGCCTACGGGCTGTAACATGATTAACAAATCCTAGGGTTGATCATGTATGACTAAACTCTTGCTAGTCCTAACATTTTGTAACGACTAGCTTCATGATCAACTGAATATGTAATATTTGGGACGCCTTACTATTGTATATTTTAATGACCATACTTCTTGTAACCTTACTGCTTGTGATTGAGACACTAGGCTTGTTCATGACCTTAAGAGACTGTTGGCTTGAAGATAAAACCTCATGTATCTAGACAGCCGTGACCGTATAGCGAGATGGAATCCATTTCATATACATAGCTGGCTATGTCTGCCTCCGCTCTCCAGTATTCTGGTTCTAGGGCGTGACATGGTTTAAGTGGTGGCCCATGTAGGTCTTGTAAATCAAGATATGTGAGGGTTTACCGAATAGATGTCTCAATCAGTATTCGCCTTTGATCTCTGCTCGTATCTTCTGAATCCCTGGGTTCTTGTCCTGATCACATATTTGTATCATTGATCTGTCCTGGTCCTTCCTTATTGTTCCCCATGTCGTCTTTTTCAGCGGCATCGTTCCTGGACCTGCCGGTTAGCAAGGCGGAGCACTTCCCGCAGATCAGTAGCAACCTGGAGATCAAGCCCAGCATTCTGGAGTAGCCTCCAGAGTCGAGCCTATTGAAGAAGAGCCACTAGTCTAACCAGTTCAGCCTGCCGAGCCTGATGATGGCACTTTGGTAGGTCTCGTCATGACCTTGATAGCTTCTCAAGATCGTCGTGGAGATGCCTTGCAACAGGCAGTAGCGGATGCTTTGACCAGAGGAGGTCATCAGGGTAACAGTGCGGCCAACAGCTTCAAGCGCTTGAACCCTCCATTCTTCGACGGTAGTGAAGATGCTATCGCAGCAGATGCATGGCTTCAGGACACAGAGGTGATTCTAGAAGCAGCCAGGACCCCAGAGAACGAGAAAGTAGCCGTGGTGCGCCTGCAGTTGCTAGATCTTGCCCGCAGCTGGTGGACAGCTCAGGCAGTTGGGTTAGTAGCACCCATTGCATGGGCGGTATTCAGAGAGAGATTCCAGACCAAGTATTTCGATGCCGTGGCTCGGTATGATCTGCAGACGAGGTTTACCAATCTGAAGCAGATGGGCAGGACGGTCGATGGATATGCGGCCGAGTTTTTGAGACTCAGTCGGTTTGCTCCCACCTTGGTGGCAACCGAGTATGATAGAGCCCAGCGATTTCAGCAGGGGCTTCACGTGGAGATTCTATTGGCGGTTGAGCAGTTTGAGCATCAGACTTTTGATGCAGTCTTGAGAGCGGCCCAGAGGCATGAGTATACCTCCTAGAGGATTGTGGATAGGGCCGGAGGTCGGAAGAGATCCCACGGTCAGATGAATCAGTCTTCAGCCCCAGCCCCGGCAGCCAGGGCCTTGACTATTGGAGCTCCGAGGCGAGCGGCCTCAGTAACGTCGGTTCAGCATTCCACCCCGACGTACCCTCAGCAGCAGCAGCAGAAGCAGAAGCAATCTTCCACTGTGGAATATTCTCATTGTGGGAAGCCAGGCCATGTGGTGGCAGAATGTCGCAGGGCGCAAGGATTGTGTCTAGCTTGTGGAGCACCAGACCATAGGGTTGGATCCTGCCCGAATAGGGGTGGTTCATCATCGTCCAACCTTTCTAGCTCTTCAGTGAGAGGACCAGCTCCGGTCCAGCAGCACCAGTATCCATTCCCGAGGCCCTTGCCGCCTCAGACCCAAGTGTTCCAGCAGCAGAACCCCCAGCAATATGCACAAGCCTAGGCCTAGAGTTAGAATAGGCAGCGAAGATTTCAGCAGAGGGGACCAGCACCCCGAGGGCATGGTCATGCTATGGTGATGACCGTAGAGGAAGGATTAGCACCAAGAGAGGTAGTGGCAGGTACTATTCTCGTTAACTCCTTTCCAGCTTCAGCTTTATTTGATTCTGGTGCATCGCATTCTTTTATGTCTGCACGATTCGCGACACGGATAGGATTGGAGCCCGAGTCATTATCAGTAAGGCTCAATATACTTACTGGTAACGGACTTGTGGGAGTAGATAGAGTGTTTTCCTCGTGTCGGATCGTAGTTAGCGGTAGAGAGTTTCCCGCTAGATTGATAGAATTCCCGATGGCCGATTATGATATGGTCTTAGGGATGGATTGGTTGAGGAACCAGTATGCTAGAATAGACTGCCACATTGGCAGGGTTGTTTTTAGCATTCCAGGCGAGCCGAAGTTTTTTCTCTCGAGGCGAGGTTGAGTCTTCCCCTCCAGTATTGCGGATGGCAGTAGCAGCAGTTCAGTTGCCCAGGATAGTGGATGAGTTCCCAGATGTTTTCCCAGAAGAGCTTCCAGGTATGCTGCCGGAGCGGGAGATCGAGTTCACCATAGACTTGATTCCCGGGACAGCCCCAGTGTCAGAGAGAGTCTACAGGATGGCACCGTCAGAGTTGGAGATATTGTACAAGATGATTGAAGAACTCAGAACCAAGGGATTCATTCGTGCTAGCGGATCGCCTTGGGGAGCCCGGATGCTTCTTGTGAAAAAAGAAGGATGGTATGTCCAGGTTATGTGTTGATTATCGTACCTTGAACTCAGTGACAATCAAGAACAGATACCCTCTTCCGAGGATAGATGACTTGTTTGATCAACTCAAGGGGGCTTCAGTATTCTCGAAGATTGATTTGCGCTCAGGTTATCATCAGATCAGAGTCAGAGAGCAGGACATCCCGAAGACGGCTTTTAGATCGAGGTATGGGCATTGGAAGTTCCTTGTTATGCCTTTTGGAGCAACCAATGCGCCGGCAGTATTCATGGACCTCATGAATCGCATCTTCATGCCTTACTTAGATCAGTTTGTGATTGTGTTCTTAGATGACATCCTGGTCTGCAGTAAGAGTGAGGTGGAGCATGAGCAGCATCTCCGTGTGGTTCTTCAGATTCTCAGGGAGCACCAGTTATATGCCAAGTTCAGTAAATGCGAGTTCTGGCTCGATCGCATTTCGTACTTGGGTCATATCATCACTCGAGGAGGAGTAAAAGTGGATCCCCAGAAGATTGTGGCTATTGAGTCATGGCCAGTGCCCAGAACAGTTGCAGAGGTTCGTAGTTTTCTTGGATTGGCTGGCTATTACCGGCGATTTATTTCAGACGTTGCTCGAATTTCAGCGCCATTGACCCAGTTGATCCACAAGGATGCGCAGTTTGCTTGGACAGCAGAGTGTCAGAGTTCTTTTAAGCAGTTGAAGTGAGGCCTGATAACAGCTCCTATTCTCACGCTTCCAGATGGGACCGGGGGATTCTCAGTGTACTGTGATGCTTCAGGCAGAGGCTTAGGATGTGTTCTGATACAGCATGGGAAGGTAATAGCTTATGCATCACGACAACTTCGTGATCATGAGAGGAATTATCCAACCCATGACTTGGAGATGGCAGCAGTAGTGTTTGTACTTAAGTTGTGGAGGCACTATTTGTATGGAGACAGGGTGGAGATTTTTACCGACCACAAGAGCCTGAAGTATGTTTTCACCCAGAAGGATCTTAACATGCGTCAGAGAAGGTGTCTGGAGCTTCTTGTGGATTATGATGTCAACCTGCAGTATCATCCTGGGAAGGCCAATGTCGTTGCAGATGCATTGAGCAGGAGAGCCAGAGTTTATTTCCTAACAGCACAATCGGAGCTGTTAGCAGATCTTCAGAAGATGGGTATTGAAGTTGTTCTCCCTTCCAGTGTAGCCTTGATGGCCAACATACAAGTTCAGTCCACCATAGTTGAGAGGATCCGGATGGCTCAGTCAACAGATTCCAAGCTTCAGCGACTCAGAGCAGAGTGTGAGGCAGGCCGAAGGCCAGAGTTATGCATTCAAGAAGATGGTACACTTAGGCATGGTAATCGTCTTTGCGTACCCAGTAGAGATATCAGACAGGAGATCATGTCAGAAGCGCACAGTTCTCAGTATTCAATCCATCCCGGTAGTACGAAGATGTACCGTGATATTCGTCAGCACTTTTGGTGGAATGGCATGAAGCGGGAGATAGCTCGGTTTGTCTCTCAGAGTTTGGTTTGCCAATAAGTTAAAGCCGAACATCAGAGACCGGCTGGAATTCTTCAGCCCTTGCCGATCCCAGAATGGAAGTGGGAGCATGTGACCATAGATTTTGTGACCGGATTGCCTAGATCCCCAGCTGGTAGAGATGCTATTTGGGTTATAGTTGATCGGCTCACGAAAGTGGCTCACTTTCTTCCATTCAGAGTTGGTCAGTCGACGGCTCAGCTAGTAGAGATGTACCTCAGGCAGATTGTTAGATTGTACGGTGTGCCAGTCAGTATCACCTCGGACCGAGATTCAAGATTTACGTCGTATTTTTGGCGTAGACTGCAAGAGAGTTTGGGGACTCATCTTCAGTTCAGTTTAGCTTATCACCCGCAAACAAATGGTCAGTCGAAGCGTACAATCCAGACTCTTGAAGACATGTTGCGATCTTGCACACTTGACTTCGGGGGCTCGTGGAAAGATCACTTGCACCTGGTGGAGTTCTCGTACAACAACAGTTTCCAAGCTAGTATCCAGATGGCACCGTTCGAGGCACTGTATGGTAGGAAGTACAGATCCCCGCTAGCCTGGGATGATGTTGGAGAGAGGCAGATGCTCGGTCCAGAAATGACTTCCCAGACAGTTGAAGTGGTCAGGCGAGTCAGAGATCATCTTCGAGTTTCCCAAGATCGCCAGCGCCATTGGGCCGATTCTTATCGACGTCCTCTCGAGTTTTCGGTCGGCGATCATGTATTCCTTAGGATTTCGTCTAACCGTGGCGTCATTCGTTTCGGCGTACGGGGCAAGCTTAGTCCTAGGTATATAGGACCGTTTAATATTCTGGAGCGAGTAGGAGATGTATCCTATCGTCTCGCTCGTCCGCCGTCGCTAAGTGAGGTGCATGACGTGTTCCATGTATCCCAATTACGACGGTATATTTCGGACCCAAGCCACATCCTGGATCATTTGGAATTGGTTGTTGGTACCAACCTTTCGTATGAGGAGTGGCCCGTGTCTATATTGGACTGGAGAGAGAAGATCCTCAAGAACAAGACTATCAAGTTAGTCCGAGTTGCTTGGGATCATCACTTTTTGGAGGAGTCAACGTGGGAGCGTGAGGATGATATCGGATCGCGATATCCCGACTTGTTTGACTCGTGAGGTATAATGTCTTCCTTATGTCTCATGTCTTCGATTCCTTGCTTGAAAGAGTGATTGCCTGCCTAGTTATAGCTTGCATGTGATTAATGTAGCTTGTCATTGCCCTCTAGCCTCTTGATTAAATTCCGAGGACGAAATTCTTTTAAGGTGGGTAGAGTTATAATGCTTGTGGTTCGTATTACGTATTTGGAATACGTGTACGTATTTTATCTTGTATTACTTAATTCCTGGCTTAGCTTTTCCTTCTTGGCTCGGTTTATTCTTGGTCCGGGTTGGCTTGGTTTGGTTTGGGATTTGCTATTGGTTCATAATGAACCCATGGATGAACCCCCTACCTACCACCACCATTCATATTTATTACCCCTCTCCTTTCTCTCTCTTCATTTATCATCTTCTTTTTCCTCATTTACTTCCTTACCTACCAGAGAGAGGAGAGAGAGGTCTAGGCAAGTGCAACTTGCTTCTTGGAGGAACTCAAATTTTATTGCTTCATTCTCTTCCTTACAACATTTTAACTAACTTTAGAACTTGGCATTTTCACTTTCCATGGCTAGATTCTTATAGATCTAAGTTTACTTTATTTTCGGATTTCTTGGGTTTTGATCTACTAAATCTTGTTATTTCTGAGTTTTGAGGGTTCTATGTTGTAGAGAATCTCATTCTACCCCATTTTGACCTATGGAAGTTCGGATTTGGGCTCCGGATGATAGAGTTGTGGAGCTTGAGAACTTAACTCTCATGGTGTTCTTCTTCTCGGAAATTTGGAGAAGATGAACTGTGCTTAGACTTGACTTGACTGCATGACAATTCATGCGGCAAGTGAATCGGCCGCATGGGACTCTCAGCCGCATAGGCTGGATCTCACTTCCTGAGCCGCATGGGCTCATTCTCCATCGGTCGTATATGCGCCCATCTCCTTGAGTCGCATGAACTCTAGCACTTGCGGACCGCATAGGCCCTGATCCTCGAGCCGCATGAGAACCCAGATCTAGCCGCATGGACTTCTCTCCTAACTGAATTGAGCCGCATAACCCCCTTGCTCCTTTTCAGCCGCATGGACCAGTGTCTTCTCGGCCTCATAGGTTCCTGCCCCTTCAGCCGCATGCGCACCTGTTTCTCGCCAGCCGCATATGGTTCCTTTTCCTCGCAGCCGCATGGGTCGCTTCTTCTCGAGCCGCATGAACTCCAGACTTCCGCTGGCCGCATGAGGCCCAACGTCTAAGAGCCGCATGCGCCCTTGCACTTCCAGCCGCATGCGCCCCCTTGTCTTGGCCGCATGGGATTCAGCGACCCTGGCCGCATACGCTCTCTTAATTGGGCCGCATGAGTCTTACCCTTTCCTGACCGCATATGCTTTAGCCGCATGGCTCTTCTATAGCCCTGAATATTGATATTTTATTAGATATTTTACGCCTATTTTATATCCTTACGCCTTTTGTCATGAACTTGATAATCACCAATTTATGCAATATGTTTGGAAATGATAACTGAGCCTGACACGATAGTGACCCGTAGTGGTGCACTCTTGACAAGTAACCTGACATGACCTGATAGTGGCCCGTCATGGCGCACTCCTAACAAGTGAACTTGACATGAGAAACCTGACATGATTATCTCGAATAGCTGTTACGACGGCTACCTAATATGACATGACCTGTATAATGACCTGGACACCGTGGACGATTGTGCTTGTACAAATAATCCTGTCCTGTCTTGCATCATGTCTAGGAGGGGACTCCTGAGTACCACGGTCAGGAGTACTATTGAAATGGACTAAGGTTAATAACTAGATTAATACACTAGTCATAAAGAGATATCCCAGCTACAGGCAATCCCGTTACCTGGGCACGCCTTGGGATCTGTAGCCTGCCGTCGAGTAGGGCACATTTCCAGCACACTGTCATGTGTTGCACCCTTCAAGCTACCTAAGGGTACATTCGTTTTCTGGACGATGTACCCACCTGAATTCAACTCTAATTCTTTTAACCCGGGTAACCTGGATGGTCTGCAGGGCTTGTGGCTGTGGAGCAATCTCACTGCATCTTGCTAGTAAATAGGTTTGTGATAACCCTAGTTAGTTAAAGTATCAAGCCGTAGTTCTTGCTTGGCCGTAAAATGGTTGAATAGAGTTTAACCTGTCTAGTCTTGCCCTGACCTTGTTCCAGATTGCTGCATGACCAGAATGCTTGTATTTATTTTACCGATAAATGGTGAGAATTTCAAGTTCTGTTCAGACGAAGGGTTATAACCCCGGCCCTTGTTTGGTTTACGGGTTGTAACCTGGTTATCTGAATAGTTCCATGGTTATCTCGTCGTATATCATCCTGATATATTTTCTTTATTTCCAGTTCTTACTTTATTTATACTATTGTGCTGATTGCTGGTTTTAGTTCCTAAGTGAAGCTTCCTTTGTGGCACTTGGTCTTTCTGGGATCTGACCTAGCTGGTTTTGTGTGGCCAGATTTTGGAGCAGCTCCAGAGGATCTACCGACCTTCAAGCCAGATGGTGGCCACTAGACGGAACCCTGGCAACGAGTGGGTTTATTTTTGATCTCCCACATTATTGTAAAAATATTCTATTGAGGCGTTTAGCCGACGAGCACCCGTTTAGCTCGATTGCACTTACTTACTGTCTGCCTACGGGCTGTAACATGATTAACAAATCCTAGGGTTGATCATGTATGACTAAACTCTTGCTAGTCCTAACATTTTGTAACGACTATCTTCATGATAAGCTGAATATGTAATGTTTGGGACGCCTTACTATTGTATATTTTAATGATCATACTTCTTGTAACCTTTTACTTACTGCTTGTGATTGAGACACTAGGCTTGTTCATGACCTTAAGAGACTGTTGGCTTGTATATAAACCCTCATGTATCTAGACAGCCGTGACCGTATAGCGAGATGGAATCCATTTCATATACGTAGCTGGCTATGTCTGCCCCCGCTCTCTAGTATTCTGGTCTGGGGCGTGACATTTATCAAGAAGGATTTCTAAATCGGGCTAGCTTATTCTATGAACCAACAACCACTAATACCATCGATTCATATTCCAGCACTATCCATTAAGGCCCCAACTATTACCTGTATCTACTCCATAGGTCATATAATTCTAAAGTCATATATATATATATATATATATATATATATATATATATATATATATATATATATATATATTCGCTCAATTATGTAATAAAATTATAACAATCCGAACTTAGACTCGTCCTCATCTTACCACCCTACCTATATCTTTACCATCTCCAAAAATAGTAATAATAACCAAATCTATAATCAAACGCATACTTGATCCAAAATAATTCAACCTCTTCCGAAACAATTCTTCAAGTTTTCTATACTTAAGTTCCAAGTCTAATCTTCGACAATTCGCCTTTTTTTAGTCATGTATACACAGTCAACTTTATCTAAGATATAACTTTATTACACCCATCAGAATTTACTTATTTAATGTCTCTATATATCCAAATATGTATTTATTTACTTATCAACCAAGTCTAATAGACTCCATAAACACTCCAAATAATTTATTGCTCCAAAGGAATCGAAATTGCGTATTTGAGGACGTCAACCCACATTCGATTCACCTACTCAAATATAAACACTATATCACATTAGCTAAAAATTGTCTCACAATTTAAATCAAATTTGACCACTTAAATAATTGTAATCTAAATATAAAGCTTACAAAACCTTCTCTCCCTTTTTTTTTGATTTATCATAACCCATATCATAAAAATCATCCATAACTTTCAACCCATATTTGATCTGAAATAACGTGTAGGCAACTCTAGAGGGAGGTGAATAGAGTTTGTGTCTATAATGACCAGTTAAAAAATAACTCTTTGCTAATTCCAGAAGCAACTACTGAGAGAATATATAATCAGAGAGTAATAATGCGAAAAGTATAAGAGTTTAGAAGAGCACTTGCAAACACAGCGATATAACCTGGTTTCCCTCGTGGAGGACTAGTCCAGGCCTGAGAACTCTTGCTCAGGATTAAAATCCACTATTTATGAAATTGGGTACACACGTGCCTTTACTCAGAAGAGCACGGCAACGTCTTACAACTTCGCAAATGTGAAACATAAAATTTTCCAAGTGACTTCTTTTTCAACTCTTGTACAGAACTTCTAGCTGAATCGTACTGAGTACCTTGGGGCTTAGAAAGTTTTGTGGCTAGATGATTGGAAGAGTAAGGCTTAGATCATATAAGTCTTAGAAGATGAGAGTGAGAGATGATTTGAAATGGGAGAAATCAAGATCTATTTATACTAGTCAGGGGAGGCAGAGTTCGGCCAGAATTCTGTCCCAAATATTCAAAAATTCGAATGTTGGATAGCTCGTAGCAAGGTGTTCCTAAAATCAGGTTGCTGACTTTAAGAAGGCAGAGTTCAGCCCAAATTCTATCTATCTCAGACCAGAAGCCCTATATGGGTGAGGGTTGTTTGGTTTGGTTCAGGAATTGGTTTGTTTTGTATGGTGGAGCATGGAGTGATATGTCTAGGGTTTGAGATGACTCAGTACGACTCAACATACATTTTCCTAGACTCAATAAAGTAAAAAATTACAGACTTGAGAACAAATACATTTGTAGTATAATAGCTTGTAGACGACGTCTGTCTTGAACTTGATGCATTGAATTAAATTATAGATGATGTTCTGCTTTGAACTTGATGTGTCGTATCAGATCATATCAGATATAAGTTTGTTAATTATCTAAATCAGGTTGACTGTGATCCAGTTTGGGTCAACAATCTCCCTTATTTTGATAACTGAGAAAATGATATTTGTATGTTTCAATATTCATACCTGGACACATATTGAAAGAGATAGTATAATTTGCATGTATAATATGGCTCCCCCGCAAATGAATAATTTTAACCTAGTACAAAGGATTTATCCAAGCACAACAGACAGATACACTGTATATAAAATATCGCATCAAATATCACATAGTATGCTACTATTTTTTCTACTCCTTTGTCATTTAGCAAAATAATGCATAGCTCAAAGGATAAAAGATAGACAAAGTGATGAAAGCAAGCACAACATAACCATAACCAAACTTTAATAGAGAAAACTAGAAGTTTTGATAATCCAGTAAAAGAAACTTGTAGTCATACATATGAAATGAAACTAGAAGAAAAATATAACTAGAGTGCATAAAATGAAACTAAAAAGCAGAGACATAAGTAGAGAGCATCAGCAGCATCATAAAGTAGTAGACCATAACCATCATGGAGCAGATAGTCTAAAATTGGAAAAAGTAGATTTTATTGGCCACAAAATAATTAGAATATGCGATAGACTTGTGAATCATTATTCAATATATGTGAATCGTCTCAGGTTAGCTGTAGGGGCCGGATCCCAGCTAGCGGTAGTCCGAAGACACTTGGCACCATATCGCTTAGGCTTTTACGCTTTGTTGACAGAAGGACCCTTTCGACTTGTACCCAAAATAATGCAACATATATGAATTTGTTTTACCAAGTATTTGCGCAGGTAAGGCTTATGGTATGAAATTTTTATCCATGATACCCAATTCTCGACGAAGGAAGTTGAAACGCTTTTCGACATGCAGTTTAGTAAAAAAGTCTGCCAGCTGATTATCAATGTCAATAAATTCAAGATTAATAGTGCCTTGCAATTGATAATCTCTTAAAAAGTGGTGTCATATTTTTGTATGCTTAGTACGAGAGTGACATATTTGGTTCTATTGCCAAGTTAATAACACTAGTATATTATCGCAGAATATAAGAATGTGCTTAAAAGATAAATTATAGTTTGCTAGGGTTTGCTTCATCCACAAAATTTGAGCACAACAACGTCTTGCAGCTATGTATTCAGCTTCTATTGTAGATAGTACGACAGAGTTTTGCTTCTTGTTAAACCAAGAGACTAAAGCTTTTCCTACTAAATAAAACGTGCCATTGGTACTTTTATGGTCGACTTTGCATCTAGCAAAATCAGCATCCGAATAATCGATTAGGTCAAAGGATGTATTTTTGGGATACCACAAGCCTACTGCAACAGTACTTTTAAGGTATTGAAAGATACGCTTAACTGTGCTCATGTGTGATTCCTTAGGATTGGTTTGATAACGTGCATATAGACAAACACTAAACATTATATCGGGACGACTAGCAGTTAAATAGAGTAGACTACCAATCATACCTCGATACTTATGTTGGTCGACTGGTTTGCCGCTTTCATCAGGTTCTAATTTAGTTATAGTAGCCATCGAAGTACTGATTGGTTTGATGTTGTCAATATCAAATTTCTTGATCATGTCCTTTGTATACTTTGATTGACTGATAAAGACTCCTTGGGAGTTTTGTTTGACTTTCAATCCAAGGAAGTAGTTAAGCTCCCTCATCATGCTCATCTCGAACTCATTCTGCATACATTTTAAGTAAGAAAGTGCTTAGGCATCCATACCAAACGCGATGGGCTTGTTTGAGGCAATAAAGAGCTTTCTTAAGCTTAAATACTTGATCAGGAAATTTATAGTTTTCAAAACCACGTGGTTGTTTTACAAAAACTTTTTCTTTAATAAAACCATTTAGAAAAGCACTTTTAACATCCATTTGAAAGAGTTTAAAATTTTGAAAATTTGTAAAGGCACAAAGCATGCGGATTGATTCAAGTCGTGCAACAGGAGCATATGTCTCATCATAGTCGACACCTTCCTCTTGGTTGTATCATTGGGCTAGGAGACGTGATTTGTTACATCTAACTGAATCGCCCTCATTAACTTTGTTACGAAAGACCCATCGAGTACCAATATTCGAATGGTTAGAAGGTTTAGGAACAAGTTCCAAATCTGATTTCTTTCAAATTGGTTGAGTTATTCTTACATTGCAGATATCCAAAATTTATTAGAAAAAGCTTCTAAAATATTTTAAGGTTCTACTTGGGATATAAAAGCAGTGCTAGCTATAGAATCTCTAACAGATGAATGAGGACTTACTCTTCTTGAAACCTCACCTATTACTACATTTTTTGGATGTTCTGGTGTGAAGTGAAACTTATTTGGTAAGCTATTTAGAGAACTGGTTCCAGATGTTGTATTATCAGGGGTAGGAGTTATTGATTTGATATAAATATTATCGTCGTCATCAGAAACAACTGCTGAACTATTATTCTCATCAGAAGTAACATTAGCATATTTTTCAACAATCATGGAGCATTTGTTGAACACTCTGTGTCCTTTGCTCTTGGCAAGATAACCAAGAAAAATACCTTCGTCAGCTTTGGCATCAAACTTGCCTAAGTTTTCTTTGGTATTCAGGATAAAGCAGCGACAACCGAACACTCTTAAATAAAAAATAGTTAGGGTTCTACCAAACCAAAGTTCATAGGGAGTTTTCATCGAAATAGGTCGAATTAAAACCCTATTCAAGACATGGCATGCTGTACTTACAGCTTCTGCCCAAAAATATTTCGAAAGTAAAAACTGATTCAACATGACTCTAGCCATATTGCCAAGAGTTCTATTCGTCTGCTCCATAACACTATTTTTTTAGGGAGTTCTAGGACAAGAAAATTCATGATTAAAACCATTTAAATAATAAAACTTTTTGAAATTAGAGTTTTCAAATTTGCAGTCATGATCACTTCGGATTCGAGTAATCATGAAGCCTTTTTTCGTTTTATAGATTTTTAGCAAAAAATTTGAAAACAAAAATAGTATCATTTTTGTTTGAAGGAAAAAAACCCAAGTAAATCGAGAAAAGTCATCAATAATCGCAAAGGCGTAGAGTTTTCCACCAAGACTGGCTACTCTACTAGGACCAAACAAATTCATATGAAAAAGTTGCAAGGGTCTAGTAGTACTTACAGAGTTGATGGATTTAAAAGAGGATTTAGTTGCCTTATTTTTCTCACATTCAGTACAGACAGTATCCTTTTTGAATGTGATATCCGGTAGTCCTCTTACTAGCTTCTTGGTTGACAGTCTTGATATGGTATCCATGTTTGCATGTCCAAGATGCTTATGCCATAGTAATCTTTCATCCTTGTGAGCGTATCGGCATCATCCTGTATTGTTAGTATCTTTCGAGTGATAGAATATATAAATATAATCTTCCCTTATCCCTTCAAAAGCGATGTCTCCAGATGATCTATCATATATAGAACATTTAGTTTTTCCAAAGTTAATATCATATCCATTGTCAGCAAGATGACTGATGCTGAGCAATGTATGCTTTAACTTTGTTTCTAAATAAACATCTTTAATGACAGGAAAGGGAGGATTACCAATAGTACCGTTACCTATAATATAACTTTTTAGATTATTGCCGAAGGATACATATCCTTCCCTTTTCATCGACAGTGTTGCGAAAAGATTTGTATTTTCAGTCATATGTCGCGAGCACCCACTATCGAAAATCCATTTGCTTCTAGAAGATGAAGGAAGATCCACCTACACCACGAGTAGATGTGACCATGGTACCCAAATTCATGAGGGTCCTGAATTGTTAGCCTTCGATACCCATGCATACAAGTTTAAATCAACTAATCTTTTGAATCTACATTGAGGTGAAGTATGTCCATACTTACCATAGTAGTAACATGTAGCATACATGTTTGTGTTAGGAGCAGGATGATAATGATATCTATGTGTGGGTGATTGTCGTGTTGTATGAGAATATGTGTACATAAAAGTGTATTTGTGTGCAGCATGTGTATGCGTGTTTTTCCTATGTCATGTATTCTTGTGTTGAGTAGTCTTGTGTCTCATGTGAGTGCTGTGACCGTGAGACTGAGTTTGAGGTTTAATAACCTGTTTGCCCAGCCTGATCTCTAATCTTTTAGAGGCAGTATACATTTTATCATACTTAGCAGTCAAAGCACTAATTCTTGCAGCTGCAGTATTGTACTTCTTTTTCTCTTCTGTAAGCTCTTTATTAAGTACGGTAAGATCTTGTGTTTATTTTTCAATACGTGATTCGGCATCATATAACCTTAATTTAATCTTGGATAATTCCTTAGTGTTATCTATGGAAGATGTGTATCTAACATTATCAAGCAAGCATGATAGTCTATGAATATCAGCTTCATGAGTCTTTATCTTATCCTTTGCATGTTTGTACTTACTAAGTAACTTCTTGTGATCTTCAAGTAAATCACTAAAAGCATCTCCAAGTTCATCAAAAGTAAAGTCATCAAGTGGATCAGTTGTTACCTTGTTGGACGTTGCCATTAGGCAGATGTTTGCAGTATCAAATTGGGGAGTATCCTCTTTTACTTTTGAGTCACTGGATTCGCTCTCGTGCCATATACTTGTGTTGGCATACTTCCGAGAGGAAGGCCTCTTGTATGATTTTCAATATCGGCCCCCTTTTTTTATTGTAAGGAAGCCTTTCTGGACATGTCCTGTCTTCTTACAACCGAAGTAGATAGGCTATTTATCATCATCTTTGTGTTGTTCCTTCTTCCTTTGGTTGAAACGTAAAAACTTCTTAAAAGTGCTTAATTATCACCATCAGAGTTGTCATCGTCTGTTTCATCTGGAGCAGTCTTTCGACGATGAACTCTTAGAGCAATTTTTTTCCTTTGGAGCAGTTTCTTCAAAGTACTTGAGGGTGAGCTCATGTATCATTAGTTTGTCCATCAGAGTCTCCAAAGACATAGTAGTAAGATCGTTGCCTTTGATCATTGCGGTGGCTTTGGGGTTCCAGCTCTTTGTTAGACACCTTAGTACCTTGCGTATCTTCTCATGGTTGGAGTAGTTCTTTCCGAGGGAAGGAAGGGGGTTGACGATGTCGAAAAATCTGGTAAACATTTATGTGATCGTCTCGTTGGGCTTCATCTTGAATTCTTCGTACTCCTGTATTAGCCGACTGGTTTTTAATTCCTTGACTTGAGTGGTTCCTTCGTGAGTCACTTCTAGAAGCTTTCATACTTCGTGCGAAGTGGTACACGTAGATACCTTGTTGATTCATTCCAGTCTATAGCACAGAAGAGAGCATTAATAGTCCTAGCATCTAGACTAGCTTATTTATTTTCTGGCTCAGTGTATTTGTCATGGGGTTTCTCTATGAGGTTTACTTCATCTACAATTCTAGCAGGTTTCTTATAACCATCTGTAACTATGGTCCATAAGTCAAAGTCCAAAGATTTCAGAAAGAAACTCATTCGTGTCTTCCAGTAAGTGTACTTGGTTCCATCAAATAGGGTTGGCCTTCACCGTAGTTGGTGAGAATGGGTTATACGGTTACCATAGATCGAATCTAGGGTGTTAATCCTTTATCAAGAGGCTAGAGCTCTGATACCAATTGAAATAACGTATAGGCAACTCTAGAGGAGGTGAATAGAGTTTGTGGCTATAATGACCAGTTAAAAAATTAACTCTATGCTAAGTTCATAGGCAACTATTGAGAGAATATATAATCAGAGAGTAGTAATATAGAAAGTATAAGAGTTTAGAAAGGCACACGCAAATACAGCGATATAACCAGGATTCCCTTATGGTTAGTCTAAGCCTGAGAACTCTTGCTCAGGATTGAAATCCACTATTTATGAAATAGGGTACACACGTGCATTTACTCAGAAGAGTACGCCAACTTCTCACAACTTTGCAAATGCAAAACTTGGAATTTTCCAAGTGACTTTTTTTAACTCTTGTACAGAACTTCTAGCTGAATTACACTGAGCACCTTAGGACTTAGGAAGTTTTGTGGCTAGGGGATCAGAAGAGTAAGGCTTAGAGCATATAAGTCTTAGAAGATCTGAGTGAAAGATGATTTGGAATGGAAGAAATAAAGCTCTATTTATACTAGTCAGGGGAGGCAGAGTTCGGCCAGAATTCTGTCCCAATTATTCAAAAATTCGAAAGTTGGACAGCTCATTGCATTGTGTTCCTAAAAATTAGGTTGCTGATTATACGGAGACAGATTTCGCCCCAATTTCTACCTTAGGCAGAGTTCAGCCCGAATTCTATCTACCTCAGACCAGAAGCCCTATATGGATGAGCACGGTTTGGTTTGGTTCAAGAATTGGTTTGTTTTGTATGGTAGATCTTGGAGAGATATGTCTAGGGTTTTAGATGACTCAATACGACCATATATTTTTCTAGACTCAATAAATTAAAAAAATACAGACTTGAGAACAAATACATTTGTAGAGTAATAGCTTGTAGACGACGTCTGTCTTGAATTTGATATGTTGAATTAAATCATAGATGATGTTCTGCCTTGAACTTGATGTGTCATATTAGATCATATCAGATATTGTTAATTATCTAAATTAGGTTGACTGTGATCCAGTTTGGGTCAACAATTTCTTCTATTTTGATAATTGACAAAATGATATTTATATGTTTCAATATTCATACCTCGACACATGTTGAAGGAGAGAGTATAATTTGCACTTATGACATGTCTCTCCTGCAAACGAATAATTCCAACCTAGTACAAAGGATTTATCCAAGCACAACAGACATATACACTATATATACAATATCGCATCAAATATCACATAGTATGCTACTAATTTTCTACTATTTGTCTCCCCATTTTTCATTTAGTAAAATAATGCATAGCTCTCCCGTAAAAGGATAAAAGATAGACAAAGTGAAGAAAGCAAGCACACAACATAACCATAACCAAACTTTAACAGAGAAAACTAGCAGTTTTGATAATCAAGTAGAAGAAACTTGCAGTCGTACATATGAAATGAAACTAGAAGAAAAATATAACTAGAATGCATGAAATAAAACTAAAAATAGAGACATAACTAGAGTGCATCAGCAGCATCATAAAGTAGTCAACCACAGCCATCATGGAGCAAATAGTCTAAAATTGGAAAATAGTAGATTTTATTGGCCACAAAATAAATAGAATATAGGACAGACTTGTGAATCATTATTCAGTATATGTGAATCATCTCAGGTTAGCTGTAGGGGCCGGATACCAGCTAGCGGTAGTCTGAAGACACTTGGCACCGTGTCGCTTAGGCTTTTACGTCTTGTTGACAGAAGGATCCTTTCGGCTTGTATCCAAAACAATGCAACAGATATGAATTTGATTAACAAGTTATTGCGCAGATAAGGCTTATGGTATGTCATTGTCAACCAAGAACCCCAATTCTCGACGAAGAAAGTTGAAATGCTCTTCGGCAAGTGGTTTAGTGAAAAAGTCTGCTAGCTGATTAATAGTGCCAATAAATTCTAGATTAATCTTGCCTTGCAATTGATGATCTATTAAAAAGTGGTGTCATATTTCTATTAGTACGAGAGTGACATATTAGGTTCTTTGTCAAGTTAATAGTACTAGTATTATCATAGAATATAGGAATGTACTTAAAAGATAAATTATAGTCTGCTAGGATTTATTTCATCCACAAAATCTGAGCACAATAATGTCCTGCAGCTATGTATTCAGCTTTTATTGTAGATAGTGCGACTGAATTTTGCTTCTTGCTAAACCAAGAGACTAAAGTTTTTCCTAATAAATGACACTTGCCGCTGCTACTTTTACGATCGACTTTGCATCCAACAAAATTAGCATCCGAATAACCGATTAGGTCAAAGAATGCAGTTTTGGGATACCAAAAGTCCACTGTAACAGTACCTTTAAGGTATCGAAAGCTACGCTTAACTGCGTTCATATGTAATTCCTTAGGATTAGCTTGATAACGAGCACATAGGCAAACACTAAGTATTATATCGGAATGACTAACAGTTAAATAGAGTAGACTTCCGATCATACCTTGATACTTACGTTGGTCGACTGGTTTGCCGCTTTTATCAGGTTCTAATTTAGTTGTAGTAGTTATCGGAGTACCGATAGGTTTGAAGTTGTCAAGATCAAATTTTTTTAGCATGTCCTTTGTATCTTTGATTGACTGATGAAGACTCTTTGTGAGTTTTGTTTGACTTGCAATCCAAGGAAGTAGTTAAGCTCCCCCATCATGCTCATCTCGAAGTCATTCTACATACACTTGGCAAATTCTTGGCATAATACCTCATTAGTGGACCCAAAAATGATGTGATCTACATAAATTTGCACTAATAGAATTGTGTCATCAATTGATTTTATAAAAAATGTCGTGTCAATCTTTCCTTTCGAATTTTTTTAACTAAAAAAGTGCTTAAGCATTCATACGAAGCGTGAAGGGCTTGTTTGAGGCCATAAAGAACTTTCATAACCTCAAAAATATGATCAGAAAATTTATAGTTTTTAAAGTCAGGTGGTTGCTTTACGAAAACTTCTTCTTTAATAAAATTATTTAGAAAAGCACTTTTAACATCCATTCAAAAGAGTTTGAAATTTTAGAAATTTGCAAAGGCATAAAGCATGTAGATTGATTCAAATCGTGTAACAGAAGCATATGTCTCATCGTAGCCGATACCTTACTCTTGGTTGTATCCTTGGACTACGAGACGTGCTTTGTTACGTGTGACTGAACCGTCCTTATTAACTTTGTTATGAAAGATCCATCGAGTACCAATAATCGAATGGTTAGCAGGCTTGGGAACAAGTTCCCAAATCTGATTTCTTTTGAATTGGTTGAGTTCTTCTTGTATTGTAGATATCCAAAACTCATCAAAAAAGCTACTAAAACATTTTTAGGTTCTATTTGGGATATAAAAGCAGTGTTAGCTATATAATCTCTAACAGATGAACGAGTACTTACTCCACTTTATAGCTCACCTATTACCAAGTTTTCTAGATGTTCTAGCTTGAAGTGGAACTTCTTTGGTAAGCTATCCAGAGAACTAGTTTCAGATGTTTTTTTATCAGGGGTAGGAGTTATTGATTTGATATAAACATCATCGTTGTCATCAGGAACTACTGCTGAACTATTATTCTTATCAAAAGTAAGATTAGCAGATTTTTTTTATCAATAATGGAGCGTTTGTTGAATACTCTGTATCCTTTACTCTTGGCAGCATAATCAAGAAAAATATCTTTATTAGTTTTGGCATCAAACTTTCCTAACTTGTCTTTGATATTCAGGATAAAATAGCGACAATCGAACACTCTAAAATAAAAAATAGTTGGGGTTTTACCAAACCAAAGTTCATAAGGAGTTTTCTTCGAAATAGATTGAATTAAAACCCTATTCAAGACATGGCATGCTGTACTTACAGCTTCTGCACAAAATATTTTGGAAGTAAAAATTGATTCAATATGACTCTGGTCATATCGCCAAGAGTTCTATTCGTCCGCTCCAAAATACAACTTTCTTGGGGAGTTCTAGGAAAAGAAAATTCATGATTAAAACCATTTAAATCACAAAACTTTTTGAAATCATAGGTTCGAATTCACCGCTATGATCACTTCGAATTCGAGTAATCATGAAGCGTTTTTTGTTTTTTACCTTTTTAGCAAAAATTTTGAAAACAGAAATAGTATCACTTTTGTTTGAAAGAAAGAAAACCCAAGTGAATCGAGAAAAGTCAACAACAATCACAAAGGCATAGAGTTTTCCACCAAGACTCGCTACTCTACTAGGACCAAATAAATCCATATGAAGAAGTTACAATGGTCTAGTAGTACTTACAGAGTTGGTGGATTTAAAAGAGGATTTAGTCGCCTTATTTTTCTCAAATTCGGCACATACCGTATCCTTTCTTAATGTGATATCCTGTAGTCCTCTTACTAGCTTCTTGGTTGACAGTCTTGATATGGTATCCATGTTTGCATGTCCAAGACGCGTATACCATAGTAATCATTCATCCTTGTGAGCGTAGAGGCATTTTCCTGCATTATTAGTATCTTTGAGAGATAGAATATATAAATGTTATCTTCCCTTATCCCTTTAAAAGCGATGTGTCCAGATGATCTATCATATATAGAGCATTTAGTTTTTTCGAAGTTAATATAATATCCATTGTCAGCAAGATGACTGATGCTAAGCAAGTTATGTTTAACTCTATTACTAAACAAAAAATTTAATAACAGAAAAGGGAGGATTACCAATAATACCGTTACCTATAATATAACCTTTCAGATTATTGCCAAAGGATACATATTCTTTCCTTTTCATCGATAGTGTTGCGAAAAGATTTGTATTTCTAGTCATATGCCGCGAGCACCCACTATCGAGAATCTATTTGCTTCTAGAAGATGAAGGAAGGTCTACCTATACCATGAGTAGATGTGATCTTTGGTACCCAAATACTTGAGGGTCCTAAAATGTTAGCATTCGGTACCCATGTATACAAGTTTAAATCAACTAATCTTCTGAATCTATATTGAGGTGAAGTGTGTCCATACTTACTACAGTAGTGACATGTAGCATGCATGATTGTGTTAGGATCAGGATGATAATGATGTCTATGTGTGGGTGATTGTCATATTATATGAGAATATGTGTACATAAAAGCGTGTTTGTGTGCAACATGTGTATGTGTGTTTTTCCTATGTCATGTATTCTTGTGTTGAGTAGTCTTGTGTCTCATATGAGTATTGTGACCATGAGACTGAGTTTGAGATTTAATAACCAGTTTGCCCAGCTTATCTCTATTCTTTTAGAGGCAGTATGCATTTTATCATATTTAGTAGTCAAAGCACTAAATCTTACAGCTGTATTTTGTACTTCTTTTTCTCTTTCGTAAGCTCTTTATTGAGTATGGTAAGATCATGTGTTTGTTTCTCAATACATGATTCGGTATCGTGTAAGCTTAATTTAAGCTTAGATAATTCCTCAGTGTTATCTGTGGGAGATGTGTCTCTAACATTATCAAGCAAGTATGATAGTCTATGATTCTCAGCTTCATGAGTCTTGATCTTATCCTTTACATGTTAGTATCCTTTATAAACACTATATACTTATGACTTTGTTACCCCCTCCTTATCTACTAATAATTATATACAGAATCATGTTAATCAACTATTTATGCAAATACATGAGGAATACTATTTGGCCAATTTTTAACTTACGTCATGCACAGATTTTGTCCCTCCGGAATAGGAAAAGACGAGAAACAAATGTTATCGATGTCAATGAGTATGGTCGAATGCAAATTATGAATTCTAAGGAAGGTAATTTATTTGAAAGGAAGTTGTCAAATCAGTTGTGGATTGAGATTTCTAAGCATTTAATCTTATACGCAGGCTCGTTCGGTACAATAAGGTAACTGAAACAGCTAACTTAATCTGCTTGGGCCACCAAAAATACTTGTCACGACCCGTACCCACTTTTCGAGATACAAGTTCGTGCACAAGCCAGCTATGTATCAAGTAAACTCTAGCCAAACTCGAACACATATATGTTATCCAGAATATGGATGTCTAATATGGTATGCTAAACTATATCTAAATCCACAAGAAAAATATAAAATATAAATAAACATTATGGATCATGATCTGCAGTCCACTAGTATATATGTTCGATTAGACTCCAAAAAATAACATGAGTCTATAAAATAAGGCTAACAAACAGAATATATCATGATAAGGAATATAAAGCTTGAGAGGATAACAAAGTAATATTACTAGCAAATACCTGAATCCTGCAGATGTAATCAGCTACCGTCATGATCAGCTAACTAACTCTGTGTAATCAACTACATGAAGAGATCATCATATCCTCAGGGGACTGCCTCTTCAGTATCCCGATAAATAGACTCGTGAGTAGGGCATCCTCTATTGGTTAGTGTCCTATCATAGAGTGGAAATAGGTCAGGTATTGACGGGGAGATTCCTTCCCATCAAATGGTATTAGTGACTGCGATTTATACTTGGTGGATAAACCACATTGTTCCACTCAGAGGATAGGGATTTCGAGCTTCTGGCGCTCCTTCCGTTTGTCTTTCGCCTAAAAATGATCACGTAGGTCACTCACCATCTCGAACAATTCTTCAATAGAGTTGGGAGCAGGTGATTAAGGTAATGTTCGATGTTCAACTCCTGAGGGATCCGATATCCGAGGTAAGGTGTGATGAACTGTCCGCAAAAATACCCACTGAGGGGGTACATTTGTTTCTCTATTAGCCCCTGGATTAGGACTAACAGATATTGGAGCCTCTGTCGAGGGTTGGGCCGTTAGGGTATTTCGGATCTCGAGCATGACCTGAGTTAAGGACTGTATTATAGTAGAAATGGTTTTCATGCTCTCTTCCAAAGTATCCATATGGCGTACGAGATCCGGAGCTGAAGCATCTTCCTCTTCTTTCTCGCCACCCTTGTCATGTAGACAGGCATAACATGGATTGAAGTGGATGGATTGGTCGATGCCTCACTTTCAGCCTCACTTTCTTGCAAAAAGGTTGGCATGAGTGTTTCTTCTTCTGACCCCTCAAATTGGCTACCCCTATCCATGTCGGTGTCAGATCCTTGATAGATACCCTCATCCTCGAATGAGGGGTTGTTGTGGACCGTCGAAATTTGATCCCCTCTGGCTTGTGCCGTTAATGCAGCCTTCATCTTTAATCGAGTATTTTGAACTACCCCGGACGATGGAACTGCTGCTTTCTTTCCTCTCAGTCGGCACTTGGATGAGCTAGCCAAGGCCAGAGGGTTGGTAGTGATTATCTTTTTCCCAAAAGCGAGAGAAATGGAGATGACATGGCACGAGACGACCAAGGGTTCTTTCTCGTTATCGATTGACACCCTCTTTTCAAGGTGATGTTGGTTAGGTGTGGCTGGTTGCAGTCGCCGGAATATAAATTTCCTTGGCGGTGCAACCACTACTTTATAACATCAGCCGTTGCTTGTGACCGTAGCACAAGTATGTCCCATGAGGGATGCATTGTGCATAGAGGTCATCTCTCCTGATCTACGTCTATTAGCAATCACATTATACATATTGCATGAGAAGAGTTTCACATTCGCACCCTTCTCAGGCGTATGGCAAGGCCAAACGTTAGGGTGTTCATGTGAGTGTTGCACCCCCTGATCCAGTTCCAGCGCATGAGATGCGCCCAAATCATTGGTAGGAGAGCAATATATATTGCGAGTCGAACCTACTTCATGCACACAGCCCATGTGAGCGCATGGGTTCAGAGCCGCAAGGTTGTCCCGTCCAGCTTGGTTTTATGCGCAAGAGGTGTGCCCAAATGGGAAGGAGACTTTATGAGTTGACTCACTATTAGTGCCGAATCACTAGAGTCAACTCTGTACAGCATACCATCTGCTACGTGCATGACTTTCAGCATGTATTCCTGGTTCGCCACTGGCATAGCACGTTGAGGGCGCATAGCCTGTGCTATCTTGGACTTCTTTGTGCTAGCCCATGAAGGCGCATAGTACTCAAAATCTAACTTTCCTTCGCCATGGCAGCGAGTGATTCTGTCAAAGAAAGAGTGCTTTCCCTGCGCAATAGAGTGCATGTACGGGAGAGAGGTTGCACCCTTATTCCAACAGAGAATCTTCTTCGAATGAGAAGAAGAAGGTTGGGAGCTACAGTCAATAATACATTTCCCTGGCAGATGCGTTGCACTAGTAGTAATGTCTTATTTGCTGAGAATATCAGCAGGAAGGATTGGTTGTACCAGTGCAGTTCCTTCGGTTGCGGGGCTTGGAGCATCGCCTTTGCATACCCAGACTTGGCGAGTCTTCTTCGGCTTCGGCAGCCACTTCGAAGGACTTGCGCTGCCTTCAGAGATGAACTCCTCGTATGTATGTTGATTGAGGCACAACACCAGTATTTTTTGGGAGAAGCCGATCTTGCTGTCATCGGTTTGCGACATGACCTTCTTGTTAGAAGAGAAAGTGGACTCCAGCAAAGTTGTCATCTTGTTTGCCATTAAAAAGTGTTTTGAGAAACTTTTATATAATAACAAACATAACAAAGTATAATATAGGATTTTAATGGAATCCCTAGAGTACACTTGTTTTCCCGAAACCATGGCGATAGAGAGGTGATTCTTTACTCCATTGACGATCTGACGATGATCTCGAGCTCTCTGAAGGTCTGAGTTGCTATGGAAAGTGATGAGCCAAAGCTATTGAACAGTTTAGAGGATTTGATGCGGGTTGAAGAGAGAGAGGTTGAAATAAAGGAATGATCCTAATATTTATAGGTAACGAAATGATTCGTTAATATGCGCATATGTTATGTGCATATGGAGATGTTGCACGGAGGGATGCTACGTGTCTGACTTTATTAGGTGCATGAAGCTGTGTCGGAAAGCTTGAACTGAATCTATTTGAGACTACACTGTTGGACTACGGAGAAGCTGACATATGGAAGTTGTTAAGATTCGACTGTTGCTAAGATCTTGGATGGTTGGCACCCGTTCGTGAGCAAAACTGAGTCAATGACACGTGGCATGTACTCTTTGCTCAAAGATCTTTAATTTTTATAGGATGATTTTCTTGGATGCGCCTAAGATCTGACGCATGAGGAAACTTTGGCATATGGCTTTTAGGATCAATAGAAAGTCTGGGTGCATGGCTCTGAAGGCGCATGTAAAGTTTTGTGCGCATGGCTGTAGAGGTGCATGCAATTGTCAAGTCGACCTCATGGCGGAGCATAACCGATAAAAATGAGTAATGATGATGCTGACATCGGCGGCTCTTAATTTTCTGAAAAACTGTCTGCTCAGTCTTCTAGACGTATGCCGCTATCATTTAGCATTAAATTCTTGATAGGATATTAGCTTAGGTGGGCGCATCCGACGTGCAACACATGGGGCTGACGAGCACATCGGTTGTGTGGCGTATCTCCTTTTGTCTGCTTTGTTGAGTCTTTCGAGGTTCGAATTGATGACTCTTTGACTTAGCTAGGTTTGAGTCGGCATATTCATCGCCATTAATGCTAGGTTCATCGCATTAAGTTCGTAAAGAACTATCACTTGGCGTATGGGTTTGATTGCCCTGGTCTATAAGTTGCATCATTTATGGAGAGAAGTTCTCATTTCCTCCAATTTTTCTGTGAGAATGAACTTGACCGATCTTCCTCAATGGTGAGTTAGTAGCTGTAGTTTGTGGATCTTTTCGTTCAAATAAACTTAGATCTTGACGGTGAACTCCTTCAGAAGACTGAGATTTACCCAGAAAGCTATAGACAGAACTGTTTGTGCTCGTGCCCTTTGTCGACAATGTTCTTCTATGAGACGGCGTTAGGTGCCTATTGTATGCAAAGATCAGGGTTGTCGTGTCTCGACCTTCGTTATGCTAGAAGAGCCACCAGGTTTGGATTGATTGCCAATCTGCGTTCTGCTTAATAAATGCTTCGTTAGCCGAAATACTCGTACGTTTGACAAGGAAGTAATTTGCTCTAATGAGGAAGGGTGATGCGCGTGAACTGAGACACCATAGTGATGCGCCTAGATTGAGACGTCAGAGTGTTGCGCCTAGCTGTAGAGTTTAGACTAAGCTCTTTGTAGTAGATCATGCAATAGATTTTCATATAAATTTAAATATTTTTTCGTGTGCTTTTTTATCCTCATTGTCTTTGAATGATGAACTGACATTTGTCTTGTGTCTTCAACACATGATGTTTGTGGCGCATAAAAACTTTGGTCTTTGGATGCGCCTAAAATTTTATGCTTCTACAGATAGAATTGGATCTATCAAGGTGAAAATGTATAATATAATTGTGCGGACTTTAGCCGATACAAACATGTTTTCGACCTCAAGAAAAATCTTATTTCTTTTGCTACGCTTGACTTGAATGGTTATAAGTTTGTTGTCGAGGATGAAATCTTGTGAGTTGTTCGTGGTTCTTGGTGGTGATGAAAGGTCAACGACGTGGTAACCATTATATCTTATTGGAAAGCACTGTGATTAAGTTTTTAGCAGTTAGTACATCTGATTCGTTTGATAGCATGTGTCCTTGGCATATGCGGCTTGGGCATATGAGTGAGAAAGGTCTGTCCTTACTGAGCAAGCATTGGTTACTGAAGAACTTGAAGAAGATAAGTATGAATTTTTATGAGCATTACGTTTATGGCAAACAGCACAAGGTAACCTTCAGTACAAGCATGCAAAAGACGAGGTATTGTCGACTATGTGCATACAGATGTATGGGGACCTAGCAAGATTTCTTCCAAAAATGGAGCAAAATACTATGTTACTTTTATTGATGATTATACATATTATGTTTGGTTGTATTTCATCAAAACTAAGGATTAAGTGTTCGAAAAGTTCAATTAGTAGAAAGCAATGGTGGAGAACAGAACGGATAGAAAGGTTAAGACATTGAGGTCTGATAATGGTATTTAACACACCTATGTTTCTTTTAAAGGTTTCTGTGCTCAAGAAGATATCATTCGACATTGGACTGTCAGGAACACGCCATAGCAGAATGGGTTAGCAGAGAGGATGAACCGAACCTTACTTGAGAAAGTAAGATGTATGCTCTCCAATACCGATTTAGGCAAAGAATGGTGGGCAGATGCTATATACATGGCGCGGTACTTGGTTAATAGATCACCAACTCCGACTATAGACTATAAGACTCCATATGAGATGATGACCGACAAACCAGCAAATTACAGCACTTTGCGCGTTTGAATGCAAAGCTTACTATTATGTCAATGATGGTAAGTTGGATCTAAAAGCCAAGAAAGCCATATTCTTAGGATATGCACAAGGAGTGAAGGGATACCATCTGTACTACTTGAAGGATAAGAAGTTCTTAATCCGTAGGGATATCACATTCGATGAGTCTTCAGTGTTGGCTTCAAGCAAGAAGAGTAAGTTCGATCAGATGGTGGTGTATCTAGCAAATCTCAAACTGTTGAGATTGAGTCATTTGAGGATGCATCAAATGAGATAGAAGATGTTCATCAAGCCCCACAATAGCAACAACCAGAGGGTGAGCAGCACCAGCAGTAAGATTCCTTGGACACCACTAGGCCAAGGAGATCGGTCAAGCCAGTACACATGTATGGATTTTAGGAAGCGTAAAAGTACTATGGACAGTTAAATGTGGTGGCATGCGCACTACCAGTGGAGGATGACAATCCTATCACATTCAGATAGACTGTCAAAGATACTAGCAGGGAGAACTGGATGGTGGCTATAAAAGAAGGGATTGAGTCTCTTTACAAGAACTGTACATGGAATTTGGTTCCATTGTCCAAAGGCAATACAGCTATAAGCTACAAGAGAGTGTACAAGAAGAAGACAGCTTCTCCAGAGCTAGGTGGAAAAGTTTTTGTAGGAACGATATAGTAAAGCGTAATACTCTAGAGGGGGGTGAATAGAGTTGGCAGCGGAATAATGCTAATTAAAAATTGTTAGCAACACAATCACAGTATATAATCACAGATGAAATAATGTAAAGGCAGAGTTCAGAAAGCAAACGCAAAGACAACGATGTATACTGGTATCCCTCTGTTGAGGACTAATCCAGTCGGTAGAACTCTTGCTACCAGTTGAATCCACTATAGGAAAAACAGCAAGTTTTCTTACGAAGTCCTTGCAACTTCTACAACGCGAGCTTTGATACGAAGAACTCGTCCAACTTCAAATGTGAAGAGGTATTCTTCAATCAAGCCTTCTGATTACAATCTCTCAGAAACTTCTAGACCGTGCCGCACTGGCAAATCGACTAGAGGATTGTAACTGGCTTGGGATCTGAAAATGAAAGCTCTAGAAAACTCTTTGGAAGGCAGAAAGCTTTTTAGATAGAGAGAAGATTGAAAGTGAATGAGTGAATTGAAATGATCGAAATACTTCTCTATTTATAGGAATTCCAAAGGGAGAACTCGGTCAGAATTCGGGCAGAATTCGGGCAGAACTCTATGAGCAAATCTCGGTCAAATCCGCAACTGCAGGAGGACCAAGTTCCAGAGAATTCAAAAATCAAAATGGCCACCAACCGAACTCTGGCCGAACTCTGGCCAAGTTCTGTCAGGGTTAGGTTAGGGTTTTAAAAATAGGTTTTGGTGATTTTTGAAAACCTTTTTGAAAACCTTTTTGTAAACATTTTGATAGGTCATTTTTTAAAAACATTTTGAACTATTTTGGGGATAGCCTATTTGCCAGTACGACTCGGTGTACAATGTATTCCTAGATTAAATAAAGAGAAAATTACATTGCATAGGAAATACAGACTCAAGTAGGCAAACAGATCTTCAGTCTTGAACGAAGTGAAATCTTGCTTATGTCCAAGAAGCTGAGAATGTCCCAACAAGCTTTGTATATCCAGACAGAGTTTTGATCAATTATTAAAATCAGGTTGACCATATGACCAATGGGCCAACAATCTCCCCCATTTTGATAATTGACAAACTATGAATGATATAACATTAAGCTAGTTCAAAAAATATCAAAAAGTGAAAAATTGTTCATAACCTGTATTCAACTCAAAAAAAATGTTAGATCATTTTAATTTTCTCCCCCTTTGTCACTTAGCAAAATAATTGCACAAGAGAAGGCTCTCCCGCATTAAATGCAGAAGACTCCCCCGCAATCAAAGCATAAGTAACAAATAGTGAGAAAACAAAATAAAAGAAATATAAAATAATTAGAGATATAGCATCACAGGCATGTAATATTTCTACAAATTATCATCACAGGCATGTATTGCTTCAAAAATATAAAAGAAATCTCAGGCATGCTATTTCACAGGCAGTTTAAAATGGAGAAGCAGTATAAAGAGATAGTGCTAAACAAAATGCTGAAATAAACTGAGATGTCATAAATGAAAAATCATAAACATGTCCATGAAGATAAAAGAAATACTGATAGCAAACTACAAAGTACTAATCAAAAGTAAATGATAAAAACTTGGAATGTCGGAGCATTTCCAAGTATACAGTAGAATGTCACTAGTAATCAGATCAGATCTCATCATCACTATCCTCATCAATATCATCAGCAGTACGGCCAGCATGACCGGAAGTACCAGCACCAGAAGTACCAGCGCCAGTAGGATGAGTAGGGACGCCAGCATAGAACTCGCCAACAAAATCTCGAGGAGCACGATACCAATCATAGGCGTTACCGGGCTGGAAGTAGGCATGGACAGCCTCATCCTCACAGCGGTAGCCCGAAAAAGCTGGATCTCGAGGGATCGAAGCGGCTGAATAACCAGTCTGAGCGAACCGAAGATCAGCCAAGGAGTTTGCCATCGCCTGGTAACGGGTGACATCGCGGAACTCACGCTCGCGAGCCATGTCCGTCATCGAGACGTGCAAAGCTGATAGGTGCTGATGTATGCCCTCAAAAGTCATGGCATACGGCTAATGTGGTGGAGATGGTGCAGTAGGAGGAGCAGGAGGTGGAGCTGAAGCAGTCTGGCTGCGACGAGAAAGCTGGAGTAACTTGGGCTCAGAGTCCTGAGTACAAGTCGATAGATCGATGTCGAAGCGCTGAAAGATACGAGGGAGAATCATCGCGTAAGAGAGATTTCGATCTCTTGCACGACAACGTCCCATCATCTGAATAATAGTCTTGGGGACGAAAAAAGGAATCCCCTTGATAAGATGATACATAGCGGACAGCTCAAGCGAAGTCACATCATCCTTGGAGGTGGATTTTGGAAGTAGAGTAGAGTAAATGATGCGATACAATTCGTAGTTAAACAAGTTCAGGTTGTTAGTCTTGAACTTTCCAGAACGTACTCTGTCAGGTGCACAGAGTTTCGTTTTGAAACTCGTGAGTGTAGTGCCTTCGGGAAACTCGAATTCTGTGATATCAACTAGCGGTTCACCTTCATTGGGAATCCCAAGAATCTCCGCTAGGAGGACATCATTGAACTCAATGTCTATGCCTCCAACACGTGTGCTCACGTCAAAAGTGTTAGCTACGAGATTGCAATAGAACAATCTAATGGCATTAGTAGCAATTGGGAAGCACAGTTTAACAAGCAAATGTAACCCTAATGCCTCAAATAAGTGACGATGGTCAGGGAAAATCGTCCATTTTACCGGAGCGCCGCTACATATGGATCGGATGGAAAAGTCACCGTACCATAATAAAGCTTGATCGAGGGTTTGAAAGAAAAACCCATCGAAAGCACCGTCGCTCTTTTGGACCGGCGAAAACAAAGAATCTGTGTGAGGATTCGAAGAGGACCCTTCCTCACTAGGAGTGGTCTTCTTCCTCTTAGACGGATTAAATCTAGGTGCCATTTGAAATAAATTAGCACTAATTTGAAAGTGGAGAAAGAGAGAGTTATACCTCATGAAAATTAGATATGTTGTAGAGAAGGATGATCTCCGCACGATTCCAAAGTTTGGAAGGATTTCACCAAGTAGATAGGGAGCAATGGGCTGGTGAATACCTAGGGTTTGGAAGAGTTTCGGGCGGCTGTAGCTGCTGTTTGGAAGTTTGGAAGCAATGGAAGAGAAGAGGCTCTCGGGTTGTGTATATATACACAGACACCCTCAACCGAACTCGGGCCGAATTCAGTCAGAGTTCTGGCCGAATTCGCCTAGGGTTCTTTCAGGTTGATTTTTGCAACTTCTTTTTCATTGACTCGTTTCAAATATTTAATTCAAAGATTAGTTATTTTAGTCTTCAAATAACATAATTAATAATATTTTATAAATTAGATATCGTTACACATTGACTGTCTCAGATTAGCTGTAGGAGTACTGTCCCAGCTGGCGGAGGTTCACCGGGGAACTCTTAAGTACCGCTTCGCTTCAACCGTAGTTGTGGTGACAAACAGACTCTTTATTAGCTTGTCTCTAACACAGTTTTTGCATAATGATATATAATCATAAAATTAAATTAATTAATATTATTGACGTCCAAAATTCCTAATTCTCGACGTAAATAATTGAAGCGATCTTCCGCTAGAGATTTAGTGAAGATGTCAGCTAATTGATTATCAGTATCTATGTATATAAGGTTTATATCTCCATTTTGATGATGATCTCTAAGAAAATGATGTCGAATCTCGATATGTTTAGTACGAGAGTGACATACAGGATTCTTAGTCAAATTAATGGTGCTAGTGTTATCACAGAAAATGGGAATATGTGTGTAAAATAAATCAAAGTCTTCTAAGGTTTGTTTCATCCACAAAATCTGAGCACAACAACGTCCTGCAGCGATGTACTCAGCCTCTGTTGTTGATAAGGCTACAGAATTTTGCTTTTTACTAAACCAAGAGACTAGAGCCTTGCCTAAGAAATGACATATACCACTAGTACTTTTTCTATCAACCTTGTATCCAGCAAAATCTGCATCCGAATAACCAATAAGGTCAAAGGATTTAGTTTTGGGATACCACAAGCCGACAGAAGAAGTGCCCTTAAGGTATCGGAAGATACGCTTAACTGCGGACAGATGTGATTCCTTTGGGTTAGCTTGAAAACGTGCACACAGGCAAACACTAAACATTATATCTGGACGACTAGCAGTCAAGTAAAGTAAACTACCAATCATACCTCGATACTTACGTGTGTCGACTGGCTTGCCTTGTTCGTCAGAATCAAGCTTTGTTGAAGTTGCCATCGGAGTGCCAATAGGTTTGACATTGTCCAGATCAAACTTCTTTAGCAAATCTTTTGTGTACTTGGCTTGATTAATGAACGTCCCATTGTCGGTTTGTTTGATTTGCAATCCGAGAAAGAATTTCAGCTCTCCCATCATGCTCATCTCAAACTCATTCTGCATACACTTAAAGAATTTTTGACAAAGAGATTCATCAGTGGATCCAAATATGATATCATCAACATAGATCTGAATTAAAAGCAGCTTGCCATTAAAAGATTTAATAAAAAGTGTAGTGTCAACCTTTCCTTTTGAAAAACCGTTGTCAATTAGAAAAGAGCTTAGACGGTCATACCAAGCACGGGGGGCTTGTTTCAAATCGTATAAGGCTTTCTTCAACTTGAAAACATGGTCAGGATTTTTGAAATCCGTGAAACCCGGAGGTTGTGCTACAAAAACTTCTTCTTTTATAAATCCATTTAGAAAAGCACTTTTTACATCCATTTGAAAAAGTTTGAAATCATAAAAACATGTAAATGTACATAACATGCGAATGGATTCTAATCTCGCAACTGGGGCATAAGTCTCATCGTAGTCGATACCCTCTTCTTGATTGTATCCTTGAGCTACGAGTCGAGCCTTGTTACGAGTTACTAAACCATCCTCATTCAGTTTGTTTCGGAATACCCAACGGGTGCCAATGACCGGATGATCAATAGGCTTGGGAACAAGTTCCCAAACTTGATTCCGTTCGAATTGGTTCAATTCCTCTTGCATGGCATCTATCCAGAAACTATCACAAATGCTTCATCAATAGATTTAGGTTCTAGCTGTGAAATAAATGCAATACTAGAAACAATATCTCTACTGGATGATCGAGTACTTACTCCTTTGGTAATGTCACCAATTACCAAATCTTGTGGATGATCAGCTGTGAATTTTAACCTCTTCGGTAGACTCTGTAGGTAGTTGGTTCCTGGATCTCCTCTAGGGGGTTCAGCTAGTGCAGAGCTTGGTTCAGGTTCAGCTGATGTTGAGCTTGATGTAGGCAGATCTTCATCACTGTCATCGAGAGTCATTTGGTTCATTTCATCAAAAGTGACGTTGATTGATTCTTCGATGATCATGGTACATTTGTTGAAGACTCTGTACCCTTTGCTCTTGGCCGCATAACCTAGAAATATACCTTCATCGGCATTTTCGTCAAACTTTCCCAAATTGTCTTTAGTATTAAGAATAAAGCACTTACAGCCAAATATCTTAAAATATGAAACTGAAGGAATTCTATCAAACCATAACTCAAATGGAGTCTTCTTCGATTTGGGTCGAATTAGAACTCTATTGAGCACAAAGCAAGCTGTATTGACAGCTTCAACCCATAAGTATTTGGGTAGGCTAAATTGATTTAACATCACTCTGGCCATTTCGGTCAGAGTTCTGTTCTTACGTTCCACAACTCCATTTTGTTGTGGAGTTCTAGGGCAGGTGAACTCGTGTATGAAACCGTGTGTGTCACAAAATTGCTCGAAATCAGCATTCTCGAATTCGCCTCCATGATCGCTTCTAATATGAGTGATCATGTAACCTTTTTCATTTTGTACTTTCTTGCAAAAGGCGACAAATTCGGATAATGCGTCATTCTTGCGTGTCAAGAAATATACCCACGTGTATCTAAAGAAATCATCTACAATTACAAATGCATATAATTTACCTCCGAGGCTAGCAACTCTGCTAGGACCGAATAAATCCATGTGTAGCAATTGTAGAGGTCTAATAGTACATACTGCGTTTATAGACTTGAATGTGGATCTGGTAGCCTTGTTCTTTTCACATTGGCTGCATACCGAATCCTTCTTGAATGTTATGTCTGGTAAACCGCGTACTATCTTCTTTGTGGATAATCTTGAAATTGTATCCATATTTGCATGACCGAGTCTCATGTGCCATAGGTGACTCTCATCACTTTTGGCCATTAAGCATCTACCTGAAATGTTAGCTTCTTCCAGCAGATAGAAAACATATATATTGTCTTCCCTGATTCCTTCAAAGATAGTACTACCAGTTGAGGTATCAACTATAGTACATTTGTCTTTGCCAAAGTTAATACCATAACCATGATCAGCTAGATGACTTATGCTGAGCAGATTATGTTTCAACTCGGTAACCAGACAGACATCTTTAATCACGGGATAGGGAGACTTACCAACATCACCGATACCAATAATATACCCTTTCAAATTATTACCGAAGGAAACATAACCTTCCTTCTTCTTCTTCGACAGTGTTGCAAATAAGGTAGCGTCACCGGTCATATGCCGTGAGCAACCGCTGTCGAGGATCCATTTGCTTCTAGCATGTGAAGGGTGTTCCACCTACAAAACAGTTTGCAGATGAAACCTTTGGTACCCATTTCTTGTAGGGTCCTGAATTGTTAGCTTTAGGTATCCAAGCATAAACATTTAAATCTACAAGCTTTCTCATTCTACATACAGATGATATATGACCAATGAGGCCACAATAATAACATTGAGCATGTCGAGTGTTGAAAGCTGTGTGGTGTGCATGGTTGGTAGGTTTGGGTTTTCTAGTATAGAAGAATGCATACCTATGATCATGTTTGGGATTAACCTTTTGGGGTAAAGGTTTTATATGGTTTGGTCTGACAGTGTTTTGTTTGGCTTGGAAATGTTCCGAATTCTCGGTAAGTGACACGTGTTAGGATAGGAAGCAGCAGGCTCAGGCTGTTTTCTAACCTAATTTCCAACTTTTTGGAAGTGTCATACAACTTAGTATAATCAGAAGTGAGTGATTCCATTCTGATTTGTGCAGATTGAAGACTTTTCTTTTCTTTAGAAAGATCTTCTTTAATTGGTCTATAATCTTGTCTTTCTCTTCGGATGACTGTTTAGTCTCGTGTAATAAGAGCTTTATAGAGGAGAGCTCACCAGACTCACTAACATTAGCTCTAACCTCAGCTAGTAGGTTGGTAAGTCTTCCTATTTCTCCTTTGTACTCTTTGAGTACCTTCTTAGCGGTCTGATATTTACTACGCAGTTTCCTGTAGTCAAGCATCAGGTCACTGAAGGCATCTCCTAATTGCTCAAAGGTAAAGTCATCATATGTTTCTACAGGTTCAGTAGGTACCTGATCGATTGCCATGAAGCAGATGTTTGCAGCGTCCTCTGAATGTTCATCTTCTGAGTCGCTAGCTTCACTCTCATGCCATATGCTGGTGTTGGCATATTTCCGAGACGTTGATCTTTTCAGGTTGCCTTTTTCATACCTGTTGTTCTTCTTGCTCGATGATGAGTTGATGGGACAGTCCTTCTTCATATGTCCCTTCTTCTTGTAGCCATAGCAGACAGCATCTTCTTGGTACCAGTTGTTGCTGTTGTTCTCTTTGACTCTCTTCTCATGTCTCATGAATCTTTTGAACTTCCTTGCTAGGAGAGCTTGATCTTCAGCGTCAGATCCACTGCTGTCTGAGTCATCTTCAGCAGCTTTTCTGTGCTGAGCCTTGAGGGCGATAGTCTTCTCCTTTGGTGCAGGCTCTTCAAAATATTGTAGCTCCAGTTCATGAGTGAGTAGCTTACCCATGAGTACTTCAAGTGACATTGTGGTGAGGTCGTTTCCTTCAATAATAGCTGTAGCCTTCGGAATCCAGTTCTTGGTGAGAGCTCGCAGGAGTTTGCGAATCTTTTCGTGGTTACTGTATTCTTTGCCTAAGGAGGACAAAGGATTTACAATATCCAAGAACCTCTCGAACATTTGTGTGACTGTTTCATTTGGCTTTATTTTGAACGCCTCGTACTCTTGAGTAAGTCTGCTGACTTTTGACTCCTTGACTTGAGTCGTGCCTTCATGTGTAACTTCGAGAAGCTTCCATACACCATTTGCCGTTGTGCATGTAGATACCCTGTTAAATTTTGTTCTGTCTAAGGCACAAAAAAGAGCATTAATGGCACGTGCGTCAAGACTGGCCTTTTTCTTTTCTTCCTCTGTATAACAGCTTTGGGGTTTTTCAACTAAAACACCCTCGACATTTATACGAGGTGGCTTCTGATAGCCATCAAGAACAATAGCCCATAAGTCAAAATCAAGAGATTTTAAGAAGAAACTCATCCGTGTTTTCCAATAAGTGTAGTTAGTACCATCAAACAGAGGGGGTCTGTTTGTGGCCTGACCTTCACTTGTGAATTTCATAGTAGCCATGTGATGTGCTGTGATCTAATAAATAATGAATAAATAATAGCACTGTTACCTCGCTTTACCTGTAACACCCGCTCTGATACCAATTGTAGGAACGATATAGTAAAGCGTAATACTCTAGAGGGGGGTGAATAGAGTTGGCAGCGGAATAATGCTAATTAAAAATTGTTAGCAACACAATCACAGTATATAATCACAGATGAAATAATGTAAAGGCAGAGTTCAGAAAGCAAACGCAAAGACAGCGATGTATACTGGTATCCCTCTGTTGAGGACTAATCCAGTCGGTAGAACTCTTGCTACCAGTTGAATCCACTATAGAAAAAACCGTAAGTTTTTTACGAAGTCCTTGCAACTTCTACAACGCGAGCTTTGATACGAAGAACTCGTCCAACTTCAAATGTGAAGAGGTATTCTTCAATCAAGCCTTCTGATTACAATCTTTAGAAACTTCTAGACCGTACCGCACTGGCAAATCGACTAGAGGATTGTAACTGGCTTGGGATCTGAAAATGAAAGCTCTAGAAAACTCTTTGGAAGGCAGAAAGCTTTTTAGATAGAGAGAAGATTGAAAGTGAATGAGTGAATTGAAATGATCGAAATACTTCTCTATTTATAGGAATTCCAAAGGGAGAACTCTGTCAGAATTCGGGCAGAACTCTATGAGCAAATCTCGGTCAAATCCGCAACTGCAGGAGGACCAAGTTCCAGAGAATTCAAAAATCAAAACGGCCACCAACCGAACTCTGGCCGAACTCTGGCCGAGTTCTGTCAGGGTTAGGTTAGGGTTTTAAAAATAGGTTTTGGTGATTTTTGAAAACCTTTTTGAAAACCTTTTTGTAAACATTTTGATAGGTCATTTTTTAAAAACATTTTGAACTATTTTTGGGATAGCCTATTTGCCAGTACGACTCGGTGTACAATGTATTCCTAGACTCAAATAAAGAGAAAATTACATTGCATAGGAAATACAGACTCAAGTAGGCAAACAGATCTTCAGTCTTGAACGAAGTGAATATCCAATCTTGCTTATGTCCAAGAAGCTGAGAATGTCCCAACAAGCTTTGTATATCCAGACAGAGTTTTGATCAATTATTAAAATCAGGTTGACCATATGACCAATGGGCCAACAGTTTTTCTTGAGATCCCTTAGGGACGATATTGACGAGTGATTGATTTGGTGAAGCTATGTGGTAGAGAAGTGTGTCAGCTCAGTTTTGTGGCAAAATCCTGCCGAGGTAGAGATATAAAAAAAAAGTCCAAAAATAGGCTCATGATCTTTTCTGACTTTGACATATATTTGGTAATTCTACATAGAATTGAATTTCTAATATATGTAAGTTTATATAGAATTATGTCACGACCCGCACCCTGAGGAAGGGCACGAGAACGTGGGTACGTCCAGCCTACGCCGCAGTGTCGGCGGTAGAACGCTGTATAGTTCGTCTATAACATCTAACAACAGTATAATATAAACATATCATCTCCGCACGGAGGTATAATATAATATATCAATTCTATATCTCAATCACAAGTCTAGGAAAGGTAGAGCAAGATATAGAATCATATAAAAGAAAGAAACTGAAATATAAATAGAGTTATCGCACCACACAAGATAGATGTTCAACACAAATAAATACAAGTCCTGAATATAACTAAGCCTCAACTAACAATCGGAATAATCCGATATAAACTGAAAACTATAAATACTAGACTAGACTAGGCACCCTCTACAGAGCTAGATGCACCACAGGCTCCTGAAGGTCACCCTCATGTGTCCCATAGAAGGTAGGGCAGTCACCATCATCATCCATAATATTTTCAACAGGTCCAGTCAGGACAGGAGCAAGCATAATACATCTCACACAGTTCATAACATGTTAGAAAATATAAGCATGCAAAAGAGTAAGATACATGAACTGTAAGAAGATGTACATAAAAACGAAAGAGAATTTATAACTGAAAATATATATATAGAATAAGTAAAACTGCAAGTACTAGTGATTTAGAGCACAATATGGTTATGTAAACGGCTTAGGTTATACAATAACAATAGGTAACTCCATCATACGTGAGTGTACAATGGATACATACAATAGACGTACAATATGGGATTTTGATCACATAACCATTTCCTACTCACCCTTCCCAATCAATACACAAGGATCCAATCCAGTTACGCTACCTTGTACAATAGTTCTCCATGAAGCTCATGTGATCATGAGAGTACAAGATGCACAATGAGTATACATGAATAGGGATGTACAATAAATACAATATGTTCGTGAAATGCACATCATAATATGTATCTGTTGAACACAATGGATATAACATCGCAAGAGAAGATCCATATAGTACCAATTCGTGATAAAAGTCGTGCCAGTATCAAGTAAAGTAATCTAGAGCAAGAATATAAGTCCTGACAAATATGAAACGATCAGAGAATGTACTCGCCTGTCACCGTGAATCACTGATATGAATAGATATATGAACTGGTGTCACAGAGTCCTATTTATAGTAAAATAGGTTATTTAAGTACTTAAATTGAAATAATATAAATCTGCAATGCAAACTACATGATTCTAAGTCAAACTAGGTCAACTTTGGTCAACAGTCTAGGTCAACTGCTTAGGGTTTGGTCAAATTCTAGTCAAACTAGGCTATCAAGGGCCAATTTGGTCAATGGTCAACTATTGACTTCATGTTTACTTTTGGTCAACTCTAGTCAATTAACAACCTATGGTTCACTCTATACAATAGGCCTATATATAATATAGGTACAAAACACACATTCATGTATCTATACTTGGCTTACATACATATCATGCATACCTTACATATTATGTACATTACATTACATGATACATACATGTATACTTGCATTACATTATACTTACATTCATGCATCTATGCATTACCTACATACATGTTTACATATATACATATATTCATATATACATTTATACATAGAGAGAGGATTAAGGGGGGTATACATGTGTGTGATAGTTTACTTCATGTGTGTGTGTGGTACACTGGAAATTAGTGAATTAGGATAGTGAAATGACATGACAGTTAGTGTATAGTTAAAACAGGAAAGAGGGTCTCAGGTTTCAGGTATTTGGGAAAGTCTCAGTTTACATATGCATTCACACACACATAAGCATTCAAATCCATACAAATTCTGTTTTAGGATCTTAGGTTTCAATTTTAGTACACAGGTTTCAGTTTAAAAATCAGCATGCAATGCATCAAATCAAATCCCAATTCTCTAGTTTAATTCAAATCGAAATTCAGTTTAGAAGTTTGAATCAACTCTCAGGTTTGAACTCTCAGGTTTAAATTCTCAGGTTTAAATCTTAAAACCCCAACCCAGTTATCACTTGAACTATCAAACCTCATGTCGAATCAATGTTCAGGTTTAACCATCTATACCCATTCTCAGTTTATTATGAATCTCAAATAATATAAAGTAACTAGAAAAAATAAAATTCAT